>CANYCX012844495.1:0-10609 GCA_948193385.1 Breynia disticha f. nivosa
TGATATATTGGATGTTAGATATTGTTAGATCGAGAGAATTGATGTTGTGTGCTGGGTTGAACCATTTCCACATATGTCTGTAGCGAAGTGTGTTGTTTGCTGTTTATTATTATTTTGTTTTGGTTTGAACCATCCGGTATCTCCAACACATTGGCCGAGACTAATCCGGGCTCGCTCCGGGAGGTAAGGATGAAGCTCCCTCACGGGGGCACTTCCCAGGCTCGAACCTGCGTCGCAGGGAGCCACTCGGGGGTGTTTAACCACTACACCACACCCTCGTGGGTTGAACCCATGACTCTATGAATCTTAGGTATGACAAAGTTGAGATGAGCCAACCAATGAATGTTTACCAACAAAAGAACTAAAGAAATTGACGACAGTAGATTTCATGAAACAATTGGTCCTTTAAAAGTAAAAATATGGCTCAAGCGAATAGATAGGTTTTTCAATATGATGAGATGTACCCCGAATGACAGATTTGATTTTGCAGTGTCCTTATTACAAGGAGATACTTATGATTGGTGAGAAACAGTGTTGAATGCCAATGTATATCCTCCAATACTAGTCTGAAAAGATTTTCTAAGGTAATTCAGGGGAAATACAGCCAAATATCTATGGTGA
Source organism: Breynia disticha f. nivosa (assembly GCA_948193385.1). Classification (NCBI taxonomy): domain Eukaryota; kingdom Viridiplantae; phylum Streptophyta; class Magnoliopsida; order Malpighiales; family Phyllanthaceae; genus Breynia; species Breynia disticha. The sequence goes on from CANYCX012844495.1 coordinate 622, forward strand.
TGCGAAGTAGAGAGAATTTTTGGCTTTGAAATAGGGAACAATGTTTGTAGCTTAGTATGAAGTGAAGTTCATTCAGTTATCTCACTGCAACTATAATTCCTACAAAGAGAGAAATGCTAGAGATTTGAAGAGGGACAGGACATTAAATCAATTATGGGATCTATTTAGTTCATCAGAAACTCCTTAGATTGAATATTTTTCACATTGTGTCACTGAATTAGATATCACAGTTGACATTAATACTAGCAACCATGTGGCTACTAAATTATCAGTGACCACGTGATCAATATGTTAGCGTCAACGTGGAAGGAAAATTTCGAGCCAGAAACACGTGCAATTTAGCGATCACATCGATGCTGACATAGCATCCACATGATCACTAATATGATGCGCTAAAACTTTTATATATATATATATATATATATATATATATATAGTCGGTATAATTCTTGGTTCGGGTATTGGTTAAGAACTAAAAACGTATCAGGTGAAATTTTCGAATTTGTTTGGATCGAAAAAAGTTAAAAATCGAGTTTTCTTTTTGTTATTGTTATTTTCGGTTCATATTCGGATCAATTCCAGAATTTTCAAGACTCATGCTAAGTCCTATAGGGATTTACACTTATGTTTGTTTTGGTGTACTGGATGATATCATTGTTCCTGGAAATAACAAAGCTTCTCTCGTATGGTTCTATGATGACTTGTCCGAAGTATTTCCTGTTCGCCAGTTGGGACTGTTTTCATATATCTTGGGTGTTCAATTGCATATTTTGAGGATTGTTTGCTTTTATCTCTCAATACAACTTCATTCATGATTTGCTTGCTCAACTTAATTTGTCACACTGCAATAGCTGCACCACTCCTATGTTGTCTTCACTACTCTCTTGGCATTCTGCTGCTCATTTTGAGGATCATAATCTTGATCGTAGTTCAGTGGGAACTTTGCAATACCTTGCAATCACTCATCTTGACATTTGATTTGTTGTTAATCACTTTGTTAATTTATGCTTGCACCAAATATTGGTCATTGGAAAGCAGTGAAGGCGCTTTCTTCATTATCTGAAGGCTACTGTGAATCTCAACCTCACTTTTCACAGGGTATTTTCTCTTCGTTTAGAATGTGTTTCTGATGTTTGGGCAGGGTGTCCTGATGACTGGAAGTCAACATTTCGCTTTGCTATTTATCATTTTAATAATCTAATCTCTTATCAACCTAAAAACAAAATGTTCTATAGTATCAAACATATCAATAAGAACCCTGCTGACAAATAATGTTTCTAAACGAGTAGACACATCGATCATATAAATAACATCTCCACTCAATCGAAAAATATCATAAATCTAAAGAGAAAAGTAGTTGTAGATTTAACCTACAATTTGAGTAATAAATATTTCTCTCAAAATGTCTCAGTTTCAAAAGAGAAAAGTAATAAATATGACCTTATTAAATCCTTGTTTTGAAATCTCAAAACAGTCTTAGGTAAAATGAAGAATTACAAGAGACAAAGCCAGAAACCCCTTCTGGTTCAAACAATCACTTTTCACCTTTCAGCGGATAGTTAATAGCCCGAGCCATTTCCGTCACTTCCTCCTTCAAAGCATCATATTCAGCTGCAACAATTCAGAATCACTGACATTACTCACACTATAAATGCTCTCATTCATCTTACCAAAATAATGTTTGCACTTACTGTCTTACAAATCGCGTTACCGTGTCAAACTCACCTTCTTTACGGAGCTTAACATTTGCAAAAGCTTTGAGCATCTCCTTCAGTGTGTCGTTTTCCTTCTTAAGTATGACATGCTCAACTTCAAGGTAAGACAATTGTGGTGCCATGGCAGATAGCTTAGCCTGAATTGTTTCATCAAAATATGTAAAATATTCATATGGTCATATATAAATAGTCATATGGTATAACCAAACCACAAATTAGTTATTTTATTCCGACTACTTTTGTTGGGTACACATTAAAATTATAGAATAATTTATTTGGTAAAACTAAATACCAACCCAAAAATAACCCACAAATATCTTTTTTGGTTCAACTAAAACAAATCAATAAATTGATCAAAAACCAATTAAACAAAACCATCTAACTAAACTGAAATGGAACATTTAAGCTATTTAGTATTATAAATTATGCAATAAATTATGAAATTTTAGTATTATAAATTTACTGAGAATAGTATATAATTTTGCGCCATGAATAAGTGCATATCACAAAATTATTTTTTTATAGGATTTGCCAGTGAGTAAAATTCAACTAAAAATAATCTCTTCATTTGCAAGTAAATAACTGGATTACTTTAGAAATACAATCAAACACAAGAAACTTTATTGAATATATTAGAATTCATTTGTACCAAAAAAGAATATCCTAATTATATTCTCTAAAATAACATAATCCAATTTTATTAGTACTTTTAAGTTAGAATGAAAGTTGTGTTGAATTAGTACAATATTAAATTGGCTTACCTCTTCAGTTTTGATAATTTGTTTGAGGTGTTCAATGTATTCGAGCTTCCTTTGTCGAGCTCTCTGAGCATATGCTCGGTTGGCAACCGACCTACAAATACAAACATTTCATACACATAAAATTAAACCACATATTCATACTTCAGAACATCCCAATCACTTAATCAATTTTTTTTTTACTATCTTCATTTCAATATAATATATGCTAAAGAATTTCATTCAAAAATAAAGAAATAAATTAATTTTATTAAATTTTAATCTAATCATTTAATTTTTTTTACCTTTTTCTTTTAGTATTCATCTCTTTCAAAGAATGACTACTTTTGGTTTTGGATTTTGTTATGGTATTATTTGACTAGTATGATTTACGTTATATTTAACATGTATCAAATACGTTGTAAAGATTTAAATTGTACTAATCTATCAAAAGTTATTTTGAAGAAAACTTACTTTGTAATGTGTTGGTATGAATCGAGTATTCAACTTAACTCTAATTCTATTACATTCAGGACAAGTATATAAAATATGATAATATAAAATTAAAAGAAAGTAATAAATACTTTCTTAAGTTTATAAAAGATAATTATTTAAAAAAAATATATAAAGTAACAGTTATTTAAAAACAAAAAGAGTAACAATTAAATTTACACCTTTTGATCTTCTTGGGATCCATATTAGAACCATTATTGTTGGATTGGGCACCAATTATCAGATCTTGTTGATCCATTAAGGTCGAAAGACTTGGAATAGGAGGAAACATTTCTGTATTTGGGCAAACCGAACTAACATTTGGTAGCATTGGTGAAGTTTCAAAATTTTTGACAACTTCTTCGACATCCAAGAGTTCTCCCGTAGCAGGAAAACTACTGATACCTACAGTAATAAGCCAGAAATATAAATGAACATATCTTTTTAGCTAACAAAGATTATATACAAGAAATATATACATGTATATATATATAGGCCTCATGCCTTCTCTCTACCCCTTCTTAATGGTGTGGTTAAGCATAGTTTTTCAGGTTAGATCTGTTACCTGGTGTGATTAAGCACGGTTTTTCAGGTTGAGGGTCTAAAACTTCCATCTTAATGGATGGAGATGACATACTTCTCTTTCGGTTCACCATTTCCGCTTACTGATTATTTTTCTATATCGGAATTGCTTGTGCTTTGTTATTTTGGTTTCACATATTAAATTTTATTTATAATCAAAATGTTAATTAATTTATGGTAGTAGTATCTATAAAAATTTAAAACAACATAAAGTTACCAAATTTGGGTATTTGATATTTAATGACTAAACCATTCATAATGTTCACCTTTATTATATTTCTAAATGTATGAATGAATTTAAAGGATGTGTGCATTTGCTACCTGAAAAAGAAAAAAATCATAATGCATATTCTTTATAATAGAACTATTTCTTATCCAATATGGCAAGGTAATTACATCCAAAACTCAATACTATATCATTTGAAAACTATAAAGCAATTGGCCCATTAAAATAAATAATATAAACTAAAACAGTATATAAAGCCCATTTAATTATAAAAAAAAGGAGAAAAGCACTTATATAATACACTAAAATTACAGTTTTTTTTTCATACCATCGAAACGAATTCCTTAAATTTCATTAAAGTGAAAATTGTCTAAAAAAATATCAAACTATATAAATTGAATCTCCAAACTAAAACTCACTCATCCAAACAAATCCAACTTTAACCTTTGTCTTCTCTTCTACTCGCTTCTTCTCCTAAACTTCATTCTCATTCATTCTTTAACAAATTTCTTCTTCAGTTAACTTGTAATTTCAATTCAAATTTAGATTCAAATTCGATCTCTTAAACATGTCCAAACTCCACAAAACAAAAAATTGACAGGATGAAATGAAATTTGTTTTGCTCTTTTAATTCAGATTCTACCCTTCCAATCATGAGATTGTCCACTCCTTTCCTATTTGAATTCTCAAGTTTGTTCGATAATTTTGTATTAAAATAAATATCAAATCGCATGGGTTACGATGATTTGCGCTTAATTGAGTTCAGTGTTCTTCTCAACAAAAAAGTTTCTCGGTAGTTCAGTGTTTTTAGTAGTCTACTTTCCTTATCGATCATAATGACTATACTTTAAAAAAAATAAAAAAAAGTATATTGTGACTATAAATTAAAAAAAAATACTGTTTGTGAATAAGTTTTGGATAATCTGTAAATGAGGCCAGTATATGCTGGCGGCTAGGGTTTTCAGTGACACATTAAAATTATATATGTGGAGCTTTGTGGATATGTTATGAATATTTATTATATGTGTGAATGCTTTGAGGACATGTTGTAGATATTTATAACAATCTCAACACATAAACTGAATTTATAAAAAAATCAATGTCCACAATATATCCACAACGCATCTACAAATTGATCAATATGTATATACTTTTTGGATATTTATAAAAAAAATCAATGTCCACAATATATCTAGAACGCATCCACATATTGATCAAATGTGTGGATGCATTGTGGATATGTTGTGGATATCTTTTATTTGTGGAATAAGTTTGAATAGATGATAAATAGTGGTAAAGGGGACAATCAACACACTAAGGGTGTGGGGTCTGATCCTTGGCTCCGTAGCAGTGCTAGGGGAGACATTCAGACCTAGACCTACTAGTTTGCCAGGCTCTCCAATGGAGATCTCCTTGCCCTTGACTTGTGAGCTAGCCCGACCCCTTGTCTAAAATTTTTCAAAAAAATGATAATGAAGAACTACCAAGATGCTTACTTGAGAATCCCTAAAGAAAAAATCAAACCACATTCAAAAATCGCAGTCTTATGTTTCAACATAAATCTACTATTTAAAATATCGTTAGAATTCAAAATAATAACAAAAATAATTATTGCACATTTGTTTAGAAGCAGAATAGATATATGATACATTTAGACTCTTTTATTAATATGTTTTTCTTAAATTTTTTATTTTAAAAATATTTGAATTTTTAAACATAATTTTTTTTGTTAATTTAAAATAAATGTTGGACACACACAGATACATTTTAAGAATATCGTAAAAAATTTAAAAAAAAAGCATTTTTAATTAAAAATCTATTTTAACAAAAAGAATAAATAAGAACTAATAGAGACACATCTTTTTAGGTTCATCAACACGTACAAACACATTATTTTATTATTTAATAAAAAGTCAAATGTTAATTTTAAAAAAAAATTCTTTGAATAAAAATAAATACATTTTTCAGGTTCACCTATAGAATAGATTACATTGAGGTATTAACAGTATATGAAGTTTTGTTGGAAACTTTTAAAACTATAGTGTCAGTAGTATAAATATAAATTCATCTTGTAATTACACAAATTAGTGGAGAAGGTTTGTTCAAAGTTTAAAATAAACACATACTTGTACATGTAGGGAATTTCAAGAAGAAGGAGAATTACCATTGGATACAAATAGACACACCATTAAAATAAAACAAATTAAAAAATCCAAACCTTAATGCATCACCTATCGGTGGAAACAACTAGACTCATATCTAACAATTACATATTCCATCACAGAATATATGTGGATTAAACTACAAAACAAAACAACATTAAATGAAAAAATATTATGCTAAAGAAAAAATATTCAATTTATTATAAATAATGATATTTGATAGAAAAAACACAACACGATTACGATTCAACTACTGTGAGTTGTCACCCCAAATTTTGGGTTATCACTAAGAACAATTAAAAATCATAAAGAAAGAAAACAAGTTAACTTTAAGAACTAATGTCATTGACAATATCACTAAACTTTCTTTCCAAAACTTCAGTGCAAATTTGACCCATCATGTGATAAAATGGCAATAAATCAGACAATTGCTCTATCGTCATTTTTTTACATAACACTTCTTGCTAATCTTTCTTTTTGTTCATTTAGTTTTATTTTTTGAAAATATGATCCTGAATTCCTCATTGTAGCTTCATTTGCTTCAATGTAGTCTCATGTTATGAGCTTCAATCTAGTCCCCTATGACACCTTTATACTTTATATTATTGAGCTTATTTTGATAACCAATCATTGTCTTGACAAATTCTTGCTCAAAAAGTATAGTATCTATGATTAAAAGCTTGGATCCTCACTTTATCCCATAAAGAATTGAAGAAAAAGTTTTTTTATAACATTGAAAGTAACATAATAGGAAACGTGATGCTATCTAAGGAATTAAGATCACATTCCTAAAAACATTCTTTTTAAAAATTAAAACTAACAACAACTACCATATATAAGATAGTTATTATTTACAAAAATCAGTTATAGAATCTACAAAATATGTCATAATTTTTAATTAAATATTATTGCTATTTTTATAAATCTTATTCTAGAGAAAATTATTATAAAAAATATTATTTTAGATGAACACGTACTCAACATGATATTTTTTAAGATAATGTTTAAAAGGTTCTCTTTTATATAATTATCACAAAAAAGTATATATGCTAACCTAAATTTTCCTTTCAACTTTAAACCATGTCAAGGAAACTACTTCCATAAGTGCCAAAATTTCCAAATGATACCATAATATCAATTGTTTTTAATAGGGTGAGAATAGGTTGGATCGAATCAGTTTGGTTGTGGGTTTATTACATCAATATCAACTTTTTGATTATAGTATACATTTTTATAATTTATTTTATAATATATCACTTTTTCAAATTAAACTTCCATGTTTTTTCAAAAAAACACATACTAAATGTAACGCCCTGGAAACATTTAGTGAGAAATGGGTATATAAAGATGAACAAACTATATAAATTAATCAATTCGGATAATGAGAAAGATGAGGGAAGTTAGGAAAGAAGTCGAGCGTAAGAGGGATTTGAAAAAAAGTTGAAAACAGCTGATGCAACCAAGAATAATGTACGTTATTCTTGAAAATAACATACGTTATTCATCAAGATAACGTAGGTTTGTACTCTCATTAAAGTAAGTTATTGGTTTAAGTAACGTACGTTGCTTGGACATTTTACCTACGTTATCAGGGGTCTGGACGTGTCATCAAAAGGCATGAAACATCCTCAAACGGGACATAAACGTCCCATAACCTTACAAACACTCTCCACAACCCTCAAACACATTCTTAAGGGTCCTCAAACACCAAACCTTCATACTTACACATAGATTTCTACAGGAAAACACCAAATCATTCTTCCCATCGAATTTTTGTCCTATCTAGGGTTTGAGGCAAACTTTGAGAAAGGATAAAATCTCTAACCCTGTGAAGAAATTTGTGATAAATTAAGTGAAAGTGGTAGGTTTGAAATGGGTTTTTATGGTAGTTTCTATATGTGTAATCATTAAACATAAAATCATGAGATTTAGGGAAGATTGAGGAATTTGGGGTTTTAGTGAAATTAGGGATTTTATGGAATTATAGGTGTAATGAGGAAATTGATGTTGTTTAGGACGAATGTCATAGCGGTTAAATGGAATTATAAGAGAGACAACAACCAAATTAGGCATTTAGATTAGGCAAGAGGGAAAAATGGAATGGTTGGAGGAATTAGGGTTTGAATGATGTAAATGGATTCAAAATTTTTACATGTGAGCGTTGTTTAACAAATAATATAGGGACCAAAGTAGGGGTGGCAATTCGAGTTGGTGAGTCATAATTGTGTGAGTGATTTTTTCTATCAAATATCATTATTTATGACATAAAAACTACAAAAATGAAATTCGTGTTGTGTCTAATCATGCACTCATTATTTTGCAAAGAAATTGGAGTTAGTGCCGAAGGGGCTAGCCTAGATTGGACGTAAGTGTGCATCTCGTCATATACGTGAATAGAATGACCATGTTTTGCATTTTACGTGCTATGATGTTTTAATGTGCATGGTTGATGTTGTTTGATTTTGATTGCATGATATGAATGCAATTATTTGGTTTGAGTATGGATAAGCAATTTGTGAAGAATGCATGTGTTGTGTGTGCTTAAATACTAGTTGCATGATGGAATTTGAGAGTTGAAATGTATAAATGTTAATATGATTATGGGTGATATTTTTGTAAGCCTAGTTGGAAGAAATTGAATTTGTGATGCTTAGGATATGTGTGGAATGCCTTAATATATGTAATGTGTGTTGATTGATTGGATTATATGACATGAACGCACTTTCATAGATTTAGCATAGTTGTGTAAATGTACTGAGGGATAAATGTATGGCGGGTTTGAATGGTTGAATAAAGGCTCATGGAAAAGTATGATTTACATATGCACATCCACGACATACATGCATGTGGCATGCATGCATTGTAGAATTGAGATAAGGGCATGAGATTAAAAGGCCACACAAATGATGATTGATAAAATAGAAAGAAAATTATAGCTCGAGCCTTGGTTGGACAACTTGGATAGAACTAGCAATGTGAGACTTTTCGATTTCTAAGCACATATGCTAGGGATTAGATAGCGTCATATGAGACTGATGGGTTTTAAGCGCATCGATGCTCTGTTGGTCAACTTACGTAACAATGGCAATGTGAGACTGATGGATTTCTAAGCACATGTGTCATGGCTGAAGGGTGTCATGTGAGAGTGATAGATTCCTAAGCGCATCGACACCCGTTTGCACAGGAAACAGATGAAAATAGTAATGCAAAGCTGATGGATTTCTAAGCACATATACCTCAATTGATAAGGTGTCATGTGAGACTTATGGATTTCTAAGCAATGTGCCCATATAGGAAGGTGTCCTACGAGACTGAGTGATTCTAAGCGTATGGACACAAGTTGAACAACTAAGGGGAAAAAGAGAGAGGATCCTCTATAAGAGAAAGACATTGAGAAAGAATGAAAAGGGCATGGCATTATCATGTTGTATATGCATTTAACATACTTGGGTGAATGATGTGAGTGATTGTGTGTTAATATATGAGAATGTGGAATGAGTTGCGAATGTGAATGTTAGTATTGTAATTTTAAAATGAATTATATGCTTGTGTGATATGGCATTTGTCATTTGTAAATGTGAAAATTATGCATGGATGCTAGTTGTTGATAATGTGTTTGAATGACTCTTGAGTATATGATTATCATAAGGAAAATGGATAACTATCTATAGACATAGTAATGGAATTGTTGTTAAAATGTGTGAGAAGATTGTATATTGGTATGTGAATGTTGGCCTTGTCTTTTAAGTGATCTACCTATATACGTGATATATGTTTTGTGTTTGATAATGTAGAATCCAAATTTTGTTTCAATTGAGTTCTTGAATAGATGTGAAATTAAAACAATGGGTGTAACGCCCTAAAAATACCGTGAATTTATTTCGGAAGAAATCGCAGAAAATGCCCTGAAATGGTCGAGAACGGGCTGGAGAACGGTTAAGGAAACCGTTTTCCAAACCGTTTTGACACATTGGTCGGGCAGTATGGTCGAACGGGATAGCAAACGGTTTGCAAAACCGTTCTGCAGACCGTTCGGGTCGAGCGGGAAGTTTTAAATGGACGGCAGACAGATGG
>CANYCX012844943.1:0-10108 GCA_948193385.1 Breynia disticha f. nivosa
GATTGCGGGTTCTCGTTAATCTTTGCGTTTGGTAGCATTCTTACAAGGAATTAATTACCAGTTTAGTTGCTTGTAGGAGAAATTGAATGGTCCATTATAATTCAGTTTAGGTTTCTAAATTGGTTAACTGAAGATTGGGTCTCTATAATTATTCATGCAGTTGCAAATACAATTTATCAAGGTGTCTTGAAGTTGATTTGTTAACTAGAGAAGTGTTCTATCGAGTTGTCTCGGGTTCACCGATAAATTAAGTAGAGATTGAGCATATGAGCGTTTACCAATGCTTATAACTAATCTTGTTTGAATTAATAAAGCGTATTTGTAGTGTCGATGATCAATATTGGATTATGCGGATTATCTCAACTAGATATCTTTTTACTGAAATTTTATTATTACATTTCCTACTTGTTTTAATTAAATTCCTCTTTAAATTGAATTGTTAACGAATTTTATTTTGGTGTGTTCAAATAGCGATTTTACTAATCTCTGTGGATTCGACCCCTACTCGCTACGCTACAGTAAGAAAATTAGAGAAGGGTAATTTATATTTGTTGATTTCGACAGCCACCAACCACGGTTCAGAGAGTGGATACCATCCCGTCGCCCCCCTTCTTAGTCCTCATCTATATGATATAGTCTTAACTATGGAATCCTAAAGCCTAAAGGAGTATTTGGGCCTAATAGGTAGGAGGGCAGTAGCTTTAACAGTACATTGTCCACAAACAATTAATGTTGGTTTTGGAATGTAGCACTTAAAATGGAAAATTGTTCGGTAGAGCTCCAGACTTGAGCTGTGAATATGTAATGTGAGAAGAGATATGAATGATGCCAAGAGTAAGTACAATGGCTTATCTGGAGACTCATCGTATTACTCACAGCAAAAGGAATTAGTCCAGAAATTGGGATGATTTCTCTCAACACCTTTTTGTTTTTATGAACATAATCATATTTAATGCAGAGTTTCTGTAATGGAAAGAGAGAGACGATAGATCCTTTGAACAACAATAACAAATTTAAAGTGTAGTTGCCAACAGGTCATCCCTGTAGAAATTTGCTCAAAACTGTTTTTCTCAGAGCAACTTCATCATCATCTTCTTCTTCTTCTTCTTTATCAGACTTCACATATGTACTAAGCGCAGAGCGAATTACTGAATTAACATGCATTCTTAATCGCGCATTGTCCACAAAAACCTCAGTGAGCATCTTCCTGAGCTTATCATCAGTTCTGCTGCCATTGGTATTATGAGTACAATCTGCCGATGTGACGGAGTTTTCAATATCTTGAGCAAGAAGTTGAGCCTGTTCAAATTCATGAAACACGGATATCAGAAACCATGCACGATGAGACAGTTCTGCGTAACATTGTTGGAGAAGAAAGTTTTAACAAGCAGTGGAAGAAATGCAAGTTTTTACTTCCACAATCTCCATCTGTACTTATGTATATTTGTAATATACGTGTCTTCTTTACAGTAAGCTTAATTCATAAAAATACCTCTGCGAGAAGAAGACCTATTCGATTGTCGGAGGTTGTCAAGAGATCAATAGCATCAGAAGGAGATGAAGTATCCACAATCAATTTATCCTCCTCTTCGCTCAGGAAATTCACACTACATTCCTGAAGTCTGTTCCGAAGAATTTCACACTCGCGCAACAACTTTGTATTCGCGGCAATGACACTCTCCATTCTTTGATTTTCCTTTTCAAGAAACCTCTGCAAATAGAAATAACAGTAGCCCAGTTGTCAAAATGATTTAAGTAGCTCTATGAATAAATTTCCTTGCACAAACCAAAATTTAAAAAAAAAATCATAATAACAAAGGGAATCGGCTTCAAGTTCTGTAATTGGTTCCGCATCTCGATTCAATAATACAAGGATAAAAGATTGAGCTAGGCCAGGACGAAAGTAGTACCTCTAATTCTATTTTTTCTTTCATCATGCGGCTGAGTTCTTGTTTCAATTCAGATTGAGAAGTTCGAAGAGACCTTACTTCTTTAACAAGAAGCTTTACATCTGCTTTTGACTTGAGCTCCAACTCTTCATAACTTCTATATAGATTTTCCAGCTTTTCTCGTGTAACATCCAACTGCTGCAGCAGCAATTCATTTTCCATTATAACAGAAGCTTTTGCAGACTCCGCAATAACCTTTTCATCCTGGAAAATCATCATATGACATGTGTGATTACCTAGCAACAACCGTGGTAAAGGTAATCATCACTACACGGAGTGGCAACAAGAATAACCTGTTCGCTCTTCAGTTTCAGCTCCAGCTCCAGACACTGCTTTCTTAGTTCCTCCACATCCCACTGCATTTGAGTAAACCTTTCCCCTTCCATCAAAACAGCTTGTTGCATATTTTCTTTACAATTGCTTCTAGTAGTTTCAAGATCCACTTCCAAATCTTTGACCTGCAGCAAAAATCCACCAAACTAGTTATATCCATAACAATGAAACTCTAGCTTGTCCAGGACCTGGTTCACTTCAGTTTAGATACATTCACTCGATAGTCCTATTAAACCAAATGGGAAAGCCGGAATTGTTTATTAGTAAGTGATGTTTTCATCATCTATAGATGCAAGTAGAAACTGAAGAAAGACTATAAAAGATGCATTGATAATGGACCTCGCAATAACCATTTATGTTGCCGAATATTGACTCTGAAAGTGAGACAAATTGATACCCACTATCATTTTAGACATCAAAATCTATCAATAGTGGCTTCCCTTTATCATCTAAGAATAATTAAACTAAGTTATTTGCAGTGGTATGAGAGATTATAGATGAAGCCTGGAGAACCTTTGTTGTTAAGAATTGCCTAACTGCAGCTTCTTGATTTAATCTTGCTATAAGATCCTCCATGTCTGTCTTGGCAGTAACTAATCTCTGCCGCATAGTATTAAGTACCCTATTCATTTTAGGGTGTTCATCTGATGGCAATGCCATGACCAAGCCCTTTGGAAATCGCATATTTGAGCTTAAATGAGTATCAATCGTTCTAGGAGTTTCAGAACCTTCTGGTAAGTCAAATGAGTCGTCACCAAACAAATTTGATATTTCACTAGCTCTGATGGAACTAATATCGCTGCCAATACTATCTGCAGAGAGTCTTCTTACATGACCATCCAGCCTATGATACTCGATTTCAGGGAAAGATTTTGTTTCATCCTTCAGAAAAAGCTTTGCCCCAGACATATCATCAGCATTTTTGTCTTGGTCTATGACATTTTTCTCTCTTCCAGGGTGGTTTTTTCTCCATGCTAACCTTTCAAGGTTCCCCAGAATATCATTTCTATTAAATATGCCATATCTGACAGTTCCTACAGGACCACTCATGTTTCTTCCAGAAGTTGAAGCCTCCATGCCAGGGTTGTCAACACTGTTATCTCCACTATACCTTGAACTTATAAGATCTGATGCCTCATCAGCAGAATCACCACCATGATTGGATGCAGTTGAAGCAAGTAGAGAAACATCGGACTTGGTCCGGAACAAATCAGATTGAACCATGCTGCCTGCATCTAAATTCTGCTGACGGACATCGTCAAAACCTGAAAACAGATAAATTGGAAATTTACTACAGATGTTACATGTAATACAGTGCTTTCCTTGAGGGCTCCTCAATTTCAAGACAATGTACTCAACATCATTATCAATTAGTAACAACAAACACCTACACAATCTTGCAGCAGCTTCAAGCTCGAGAAACGTTCCAATTGTAGCACTTCTAGATACATCAATGTCCGACAACAATTTTTCCATCCAATCCTCTAAAGAGCATCTTCGCTGCAAAATACTACAACTTAAGAATATAGTTTCCACATTTTGTATTTTTTAACTATAGGTTCCAATAAAAGGATGCATAGCATTAGGCATATCAAAACATGAAAGAAAAATTAAAAGAAGAAATTTCAATGTTATTAGAAAGATCATGGGCCCATAATATTGTATGCTAACTAATTTTATAAACAATAAATAGATGGAAAGTTTTATGAAGCATATAGATGAACAAACATATAGATGAACAAACATATATATACATGAAGTATATAGATGAACAAACATATATATACATGAAAAACATGGTAACTTCAGAAAAAAAAAATTGAATGTATGAATATAGATCTTACCTCTTCGAGCAGGGCTCTGCTTTTCAATCTCAAAACCCTCTTAGGAGGAGCTGGAGGCAGATTTTTTTGTGGAAAGACCTTCTTAAGCTACAAAAACAAAGCACCAAAACCCATTATATTAGTGCCCCCAAAGCTAAATAAAACTTTGGTGACAAAAAAACCTTAACATCTACTTACTTCAGACAATAGCCTCAAGAAATCACTATATCTCCTCAATATGACAAGGGTTGTGGTGATTGCTTCTGGTGACTGCACACCAACTTGAACTCTGTAAAACTGTCCGTAAACAAGATTAGAACATGAAAACAGATAGAAGGATAGGAAAAACAAAAGTTGCCTGAAGAACTTAAGGAAACTACATATAACACAAATGACAGTACAGCGTTTTGATCATGCAGCATTTTGTAAACAAGTACCAGATGTCAACTAGTAACTTGAAATTTCAAACAAAACAATAGCTCAGTTTGGGAAAGAAAAAATGTTAAATGATGATAACAGAACATACTACCACAGTTCCTGAGCCTCTTGATTTAGGTAGAATAATCCAAGACGGGATTGTAACACAGTAACTCCATCCTGTTTGGGGATCATGTGGCCAAATAGTGTTACGTCCTTCCTACATTGGAAAGCTATGATATGTTATAGAAAACCAGTTTTCACTTTAAGACACACCAGTGTACTGATTAATAAGAATTATTTCGAGCACAATTAACAATGAATGCAAGAAAAACACAAAGCAGAAATGAATCATAACCAAACTTCAGAAAATGTCAAACAAATTAAAAAAAAAACGGAATCCAACTTCTAAATTACTTAAGAATCACATCCTACCCTGTAAAAACTCGATGACTGATCAAACTTGTTGACTCAATCAGTTCCAGCACCATACCAATAACTCAAACCTCAAATTATAATAGGTAATTAGTTAATCAGCCTGATCAAGACAAATAACCAGCTCAATAAACAATTAATGTTAAACTAATTTAGGATCCCATCTATTCTAAAATTCTCACAACCAACTAAATTAATCACCCAATCAAATCAAATAACCATATTAATACACAATCAAAACTCCAAATTATCAAAAAAGATGTAAAAATTTGACCTCCACGACAACAAAATAATCCAAATTTATCACCACAACCAATGTTTAATGAATTAAGATCCTATCGATTCCCAAATTATAATGACCAAGTAAACTAATATCCCAATAAAATTAAAAAAATCACAACCAACAAGAAAAATCTCCAGTTTCTCCAAAAAGACCAATAATTTAATTGGTTGACCTCAAAAATAATAATTGAAGAAAACCGTTGAAGAAGAGCAAAAATTGGAAGATACCCATTTACGAGGAGGGAGACTCCAATCCATTCCCAAAGGCAAAGGCGAAGTTCCATCGTGTCGATGCCTAGGTGGGCTTTTCGGCGTTGAAGTCAAAGTTTTGACTTTATCAGCTAAATCTTGAGGCAAAGATGATGATGAAGAAGATGAGAATGAATGGTGGAGATTGTGTTGGTGGTGATTGATCGCGATTGGATCGAGGATGGAGTCGGAGAAGTTGGCGAAGTCGAAGACAGAGAGGTCGTGTGTGTAAAGATTCATTTTTTAGTTTTTGTCTTTTTTCTGAATTGCTTCTGCTTTGTTAAAGCTGCCCTTTTCTAGATATATTCTTCTTTATTTCTTTTTTGTGATTAATTATGAGATTAAATCATAATTATAATTGAGTTAAAAAACCATACGATTTTTTATTTTTTACGAAAATATTGCTTTTTAAAATTTTTACATATAAGTATTTTTTTTATTCCATACGATTTTTTTTATATTTACATTTCATGAAGGGTAAATTTTTTTTACATTTAACTATAATATAAACTTAATACAAACTTATGTAAATCTTATATATATAAAAATAATTTTATACATAAATTTATATCTATTTTTTATTAATTTTAAATATAATATAAATTTTTAGCTTGATATATGCTGAATTGTTATATCATTTACTTATAAAAATAATTTTTTTATCAATTTTTTATAATTTTAAATTGAATATTAATTTATGTAAATATTATATTTACTTTATATATTATAATAGTGAGCTATATTTGTTCATTAATAAATAAATAAAAAATAAAATATTTTATCAATTTAAATTTATTTTAAACTTCAAACTTTTATATATATATATATATATATATATATATATATATATATATATATAAATAAACTTTTGTGTATATTTTATTAAACAATTATTTTAAAAATAAAAAAGGAATTAATAATAATGTTAAAAGGTAGAAATGTGTGTTGAAATGTTATTTACTGCATGTTATTTGACAATGAGTATTTATATATTAGATTATTTTTGTTAATTTTATGGGCTCATCATTGCATAGATTTGCAAGAGAAACCACTTAGTATAAATTAATACATGAATTTTGAGAGTTAAATGACTTTTAATGACTATACTTCAATGTGAGAACATAAAGAATGTAAAAAAATAATAAAAAAATAAATTTTAATTTTTTATTAGTTTTTAATAAAGATAATATAGTTATTTTTGTAATTTGTTTATGTAATTTTTATAAGTGAGTTAGGTCTAAATTTAATAGTAATTTTGAGAAAAAAAATGGTTGAAAAAAAAATAACTAAGACTTACCAAATTTTATTTAATTTTTGTCAAGTCAAGTCAATCATGTTAGACTATCATAATCTTATCGTACTATTTTTGTCGAATGTCATTATTTGTGGTATAAAAATTGTAAAAATTGAACTTATAGTTCGTGCCGTATCATAAACGTGTATTCTCAAATCATGTTATCGCAATAATTACGTTGAGTTAAAAATACATGATTGCATTAAAGGAAAAGAGAATCTAGTGGTGGTCTGCAATGCATTACAGCAATGAATAGAACAAGACAATAACTGGTAAATATGCACAACTTTTACAGGCATACAATACTAAGATGCAGTAAAATAAATGATTGACAGCTGAAGAATCTTAATTTTGAAAGATGCAATGCTTCCAATGAATTTCATTCAATCATGTCAAGCTATGATATTCTTATTGCTTAAGTTTCAGCTTTTCATTATAACAGTACCACTATGCAGCTTCACCATCAATTTGCAATATCTTTATACAATCATTGCTGCATATAAGCATAGCCAAGTGGTTGAAGATTGAAGTTTATGTAGCAGATATGAAGTATTGATTCAAATTTTGCCAAATAAAAGAAATCCAATCTTGATCCAAATTTGTACAAACATCTGCATGATCCAAACGAGATTGCAGAAAGATTTTTGAAATGAAACGATTGTAGAATCACATGCAGGCATGTGAGGGGATGGGCCAAATTCAAACTCTTTCAGGAACCATTGTTTTTTTTCATTTTTATTTTATAATTTGGAATCAGGATGATGTTTTGAATTAAAGGATGAAAAAAATCCAACAATCTTTTGTTTCATATCTTCCTCTGCTGGCCACTCACAAGGAAAGTCTGGCAGACCTGGCAATCTGAATGGTATTGTTCTGGTTACTGTTGATAATGTTACAGCTTGTGAATAAAACACTGCACCCCACAAAAAAAAACCCTTCTTCACTCACTCTCTACATTGTTATCATGTATAAAATGCTTCTGATATGGTAGCTAGAGTGGTCCTCCAAGTTGTATTGGACAATAGGGCCCCTATCTTTCACCTTCTTTCTCTCTCCTTCACCCTCTATATTACTGCTCTCCTTGCTTGTTTGTTCATTCCAGGCTCATACATTGTTATGTTCTGCAATAAATTATTTAGTTTTTCAGGAATGAAGATGATGGTAAGTCCTGTCGTGCTCTTCCACAGCTTTCTTGAACTTCTTTTC
This sequence comes from Breynia disticha f. nivosa, assembly GCA_948193385.1. Lineage (NCBI taxonomy): Eukaryota > Viridiplantae > Streptophyta > Magnoliopsida > Malpighiales > Phyllanthaceae > Breynia > Breynia disticha. Next base: position 7,989 of record CANYCX012844943.1, read on the forward strand.
ATGCTTCCCAGCATTGGCTTTCTTGAGTCAGAAGTTCAAGAAAGCTGTGGGAGGACATGGCAACTCAGGACTTTGATATATGTTCTTGAATGTTTCCATTCCATTCCAGTATTTTTTTTTAACTGAATTCTTTCAATTTTATTCTACTTCTTTTTTTTCGTTCTTCATCTTTTGTTCTTCTGATATAATAATATATGATATAAGCTAACTTTGCAGGATTACATCTTGTCATGAATCAGGATCCTCTTTCAGGCATTCTCTTCGATTTACAATGAAACTTTATATGATTTCTCTCATCAAAACTTATTCAGACGCAGGCATAAACCATGAAACAGCTTCATGATTTTTTGCTGCAGGAAGAATCGAAGCTAGGCTTAAAATTTCAACAATGTTTATCAGTTAGATGGAAAAATCACTCCCAAGGCATATGAATATGATTTTACATTATCCAAGTTGTTCATCTCTTTTTTTTCCTGAGTTTTGTTGTGCAGTTCTTGTTCAAAAGAGATATTTTTTCTGCAGAATTCTGAGCAGCAAAAGAGATTGTATGACAGTATATTGTAATTGTGTTGCAGAGAAGATTCCTTCCTTTCCGTTGCCATGGTTGATCATAAATGCAGTGCAGTGTCCGTTATTCTTTTGTTTTTTGCTTTAACATATATTTACAGTATCCATTCGGCTTATCGTGCTTCCGTGATCGAATTCCAGCAAAATCGTCCTCGTGAGGCACAAGCTGCGTCTCCCACTCCAAACCCGAATTAATCCTCACTGAAATTGAGAACCGGATGATTCAATAAAACAAATATTACAAGTTCAATTTCTCACAGTCTACGTTTCAAAAAAGTTTATTAAAATATATTAAAATATATTATAACATTAAATAGTATAGTTTAAATTATCCGACCAATTTAATGTAATAAAATATTATAGTTTTACTTCGCGTTTTTTTCAAATTATTTAAGTATCATATCAACTCATACGATACATTAAAAAGCCTACACAAACAGAATTTATAATTAACATAAAATTAGGTTATGAAAAGTGTGAAGTATGAGCATGAAATGAAAATATAGTTTACTTTCACTGTAATACTATAACTATTACCATTATCAATATTTTTTTTTCTGAAAATTACTTCGTTCATTTCACTTTAATAGAAATTTTTTTATATTAATTATTTTAATATATAAATATTTTTTTAATTTTATATGTATTATTAATTATTTAAAAATTATTTTTTGTTAAATTAATAATATTTTAATACAAATTTATTTATTAAAATATTTATTATCTAATTAAAACAACTCGTTAAATAATGATATAAATTTATTTTTTAATTCTCATAAATTGTCTAAAGTCATCTATAAATACAGCAAAGCAAAGGAAAAAAAAGGTGTCACATTCTTACAAAAAAAAAAACAATTAAGAGCATTCCCATCAAGCTCCATAAATTAACGAATTCTTTTTTTAATCAATTTTATAATCAAAAAATATCTCCAATAAATTTTTTATTTTATCTTTTTTTATCTTAATTTTTGGGGGCTTAGTCTAAAATAAATTCAGAGTGAATAAAAGATTGATAAAGTAAAAGAAATGTGATGAAATCTGCGTTATCAGAACTGGACTGATGAGCGAACAAAAAAAAGAAACTGAGTAGTTAATGGTCAAACCTATGGTTTACTGTTTGAACCAATAATTTAAAAATTATATAAATAAATATAAAAATTATTTAATTTTTTTAAAACTTAAAATCGTTCTGGTTCACCAGTTCAATAGTTGAACCGACCGGTTCACCAATTTTTATCGGTGTCATTGCAGATCAATTGAATGGTAAAATCAGACCAGACTAATAGTTGATTCGTCATTTTAAAGGTTCAACGTGTCGATTTTGGCCAATTTTTATAACCAACGAGACTGCTCATCAAAACTCCCTTAAGAAATTGACAATCTTACCTTCCACCAATGGCAATCGCCAATGGATATAAATATGAAAAGAAGGCCTCGAGGTTTTCTCCAGCCTTAGCCTCGGTCCAATTAGGGTTTCTTATTTTCTGTACTTTTTCCCGCTTCTTGTTTTTTCACTCAGAGCTCCAAGCTTCAATTAAAGCTCTAAACTTTAC
>CANYCX012845468.1:0-25501 GCA_948193385.1 Breynia disticha f. nivosa
CGAATTTAATCGTTGTAATATTTATTTCATAAATGTCACGATTACGATCCTCCTAACCCTAAAGTGTGTTTGGATGAAGGGTAAGGAAGGGGAAAGTAATTTCGTACCCCTATTTGAGAGCAATTGTTAGAGGTGTACGTAAATGGAAGGAAGGGTAAGTCCCCTCTAAAATCAAATTTTTGTCGCACTCCAAATTGGTGTGTAAAGAGGGTAAAGTTTTTTAAAAGGATATTTTCCACTTATAATCCTAATAAAATATTTTTAAAATTTTATTATATTTAACCATAAGGATATTTTAGTATTTTAACGTTGATATAATAATTTACGTTCCATTACTTACACTTCTATTTTTTTAATCTCCCTAACAAGGGTAAACAATTTCCTTTCCTTTCCATTCCTTTCCGATCATTACTATTACTTAAACTTTCATTACTTACTCTTATGTACACCTCATCCGAACACACAATAATAATCGCTCCTACTTGGCTGTTCAAACCAAACAAACAACTCCATTCTTTTCTTCTCTGAATAGTAATGGAAATGTGGCACCATACACTTCCATCATTATCATTTGTGGTTAGCAATTGGCAACCAGTCAAACTGAAGATTGCCTTTTGTAACTCCCAGTAAGCATGTCGCCATATCTAGGTCTTGTTGTGGGGCACGATCCCTCATTTAGGACTGCTTTATATCAGCTGTAACTCAAGAAGATTGACGACTTTTACAATGGAAATTTTCTGAAATTTCGAGAAACTTTGTCGACAAAGTAGTTTACCAAGACAGGGAATATTGGCATCCTATCCTAGTCTAGAAGATGTACAATCAAACATACTGCTTCCTACTCTACTCTTCCTGTTTCTTTCCAGCCGCCTGTCCAATCAAATAATCTTCTCCCTGCTCCCTGGAACTCACTTGCATTTCGGAGAAGATTCAATCATATGCCCCACAGAGGAAACATCAAGTTGTAGATTAATAGATTGTACAACTACATTTGTGCAGAATTGTCCGCACCTAGGAACGGGCCTAGGCGGAGCAGTATCTGCTGGTTCTGTCCATATAGTAGCGGTGCCTTTACCTCTCTGAGGTAAGTGGCGCTCGAAAGAAGGGAGTTAAAGAAGATCACTATAATATTGTGTCACAATAGAAAAGTATTCCTGAGTTCGTCAGACTCACCGTCGACATCTTATTTTACTAAATTCAATAATCTGCAATTTACTTCATGATAATTGATAAATACTCAACACACCACCAAGATAGCTTTTAATTAAAGAAAATATTGTTTGCCATACCTTCACATTATAGATGAATGACCTCTAATCATTGTTTAGCAGATGTAACTAAGAACATAATTCTTATTCATTCCTGCTATTGAAAGAGATGCAGTAGTTACAAACAAAGTCAATGATTAACTCTTGCAGTATAAGCTACTCAATTGAATCAATTGCATACAACAGCCGTTGAGAAACTATCCAACTATGCATCTCTACAGGATGTGAGAAAAGTTGGTGAAAACAAGAAGGAACATCAAGCATCTTACTATTTATATGCATATTGGGAGAGGAAATTATTCACCTCAGCTGCAACTTCATATGCCCCCTCTACGCATCGGCCCAAAGCTACACCAGATACATAATTTCCACCCAAAAATAGACCTTGCATACCTTTATCCCTAAGAGCATCCTTTGCTGCATCTAGTATATCGAAGTGACCAATCAAGAATTGTGGAATGGCTTGTGGCCATAGTCTCACACCCAATACAAATGGATCCTTCGCATTTGGGTTTATGAGCATCTTTCTTAAATCACGGTCAACTGCTTCCACAAGTTCACCCTCCCTCTGAGGAGAAAAATAATTGGTGGTAAGCAACCAAGTAACAAGGATGAAGAAAGACGCCAATATATATAAATTCAAGTCAGCAGCTATATTGCCATTTGTTCCCCAAAAAACTTGCTGAATTTGTGAAGAATCGAACTGTTTTCTTCACCAAAAGAGCTAAGTTAATTCTCACCTTTGACAATATTCCAGGGTTGGTTGCACCTCCAATGTAGTTCAACAGTAAAATCCTTCCATCTGGTGCTCGATTAGGAAAAAGTGCTGAACTGTAAATCGTCCCTACAAACACAGACAATATCTGGTGAGAGGACTTAAGGTAAAACCTTACGTTATTCTAGACTTGGATGATGGTCCAGTGGCTAAGTTATGTTAAAGATATATTTAACATCAGAACGAATATGTTTAGCAACAGAATCAGGTAAGTCATGGTAAAGCCTAGTTACCTAAGGTCTCTACTCCTTGGCTGCGGGGATGCAGCTGCCCAAAGCCCTTAAGCTCCCCATCTATTAAACATTCCCTCCGAATTGCCTCTTCTGGATATGAAACAGATACTGCAGCTACAGGTGGGTAGTAGAATTTTGATAGCGCATCTGCAGCAGCAGCCTGAAGATAAATAATCAGAAAAAGGGAAATCAGGCATCCCTAAGCATTCCAATGCTCACAGAAACCATAAACATTGTAACCAAATTTTAGTGCAATGATAGGGCAAATAACATTTCTAAAGAGAGGTGTGCACGAAGTTTTGTATGATATTAGTGGTAGAGATTCAAATGATATTCACAATATTAGGAGCAGGACAAGGTTGCCGAACAACTAGAACCAGATGCATTAAATTTTCCCAATTTGTAATAGGTGGAAGAACGAAACATACAGAAAGAGGCTGCAACAGATTGCTAGCTATATGTGATGGAACAGTAAGGACCACACTTTTGCTCTGCAATGAAACCACTCCCTCTGGTGTTTCATATGTCAAGCTATATTCACCATTATCCAATTTAGAAATACTTGAAAGCTTCCAGGACACTTTAACATTGCTACCCAGCCTACAAAAACCAGCCCAATTAATACCCTCATACTACATGACATTGAGAAATGTTGAAAAACTTCAAATGTGGCTATGACTTCATAGAAAATACCATTAGAAAATACCATGAAAAGAGTATGTTTGTGCTCCAAAATGTCAAATATTAAGGATAGAGTGTACCTTGCTGCAATTGCATCGGGAAGCATCCTAAGTCCCTTTCTGAAAGATCCCACTGTTTGACCCTTGGGTTTTGGTAGACGCCTGCATGTTAACCATGGTAAAATGGTACTCAATCCAGGAAAAAAAATAGTGATAAGAAAGTATAAAATGTAGATGTAATTACGGGTCTCGTGGGGGTGGTGGATTTTTATTTCTCTCCTGAATTGTTTTAAAAGTGCCACCAATGATACTACCGCCAATTTGCTCCAGCTTCCAAACTTTCCCAAATGCTGCCTTCATGCTTAATTTTGAAGGATCACCAGCATAGACACCTGCATTTGACAAGAAAATTTAGACAAACAGAACAAACAGCAATCATAATACATTATTTAGATACGCAATTAGCATTACTGACAATAAAAGGAACAAACACAGTTGTAATTATATGTCTATTTACAACCAACAGAGATTAAATTGCTAATGCATGACAACCAGAAAAGTGTAACCAGTCATCAGCTAATCTAATAATGCTAGCATTAGATTATTTTCTGAATAATTATGCATAGCGAATTTCCGATATATAATTCTCTTGTCACAAACTTGCCTTACAAATTATTACCTGAACAAAATGGTTCAATCAAACGCTCAAAAACCTCATCACCAAGATTCCGGCGAACAAACCCCTCAACTGACTCCTCACGTCCCTGTCACCTTTGTCAATATTCCAACAACATGAGAACCAAATAATCCAGACACAATTCAACCACAAATGCATTCAGTATCCCAAAAGGGTTAAAGCGAGTACAAACTGGCGGGGGTGGGCGTAGCCCAAGAGCGCCAAAACCAGCTCTAAGCTTCCCACCAAAACTCATCAAATCAAAAAAAGGCAAGTCAGTGGGTTTAGCAGGCACTGGCCTCAATTTCCCATTCCATAACACAAAACGCGGCGCATTAGGATCTCCCAACACCAAATCATCCTTCAATCCACTATCCACCTATATTGCACACAACACAATTTCAAATCAAAACATACAGAGTCAAATAACGCACTGTTTTGCAAGCCATGACATTGTATACAGCGCCACATGAAAACATACATAATCAACTTAACGCCTTGTTTGTAAATCATTAGCTTAAAACACACAAAAACTACATATTCATAATCATAATCGAATCTAATTTTCTTAAAGCACTTACAGTCTCACTAATTAATCACTACTCAATCATTATCTCAAAACATACAAAAACTAAAAAATCATTATGAAAATCCTCACTAATTTTCTTCAAACACTTCAATCTCTCTAACTATTTACTACGGAATCATTAAAATCAACCGCAAACCGTAAAAAAAATAAAAAAATACTCCTTAATTCAACGCCCTAACAAAAACTCAATGCCATCATCATAACCATCACCATACCACCATAGTGAGCATAGGATCGGACGGCTGAAAGCTATTAGGCCCTTCTTCCCACAAATAACCATCTCTTTCAAGAGTCGTAATATTCCCTCCCACGCGCTCTTTCGCCTCCGTCACAATCACATTCCGTACACTGTCTTTGTGTTTAGTCGCTAATGCCTGCGCAATACAGAGTCCGCTTATTCCGCCTCCGATTATAACGCAGTCTGAAGTGGCGGGGGTCCCACTTGGAGGCTTTGTGTGAGAGATTGTCGTTGCAGGGACTGAGCAACGGAGTGTCAAGCGCCTGGGAGTGAGTGAGGGGATTACGGAGTGCGTTGGACGGAGCAGCCACGTGTCCGTCAGTGACGTCATTTTTTGGTGTGGTGCCTTCTTTTTTAAAAAATTTGCTCTATGGATGAAGTGTACTATTGGAGATATTACAGATGATGTTATCTTTGGAGAGAATTTGTTGAACAAAAGATTCTTCGCCACGTAGGATGGGCTTGGTTAGGCCCAATACGCTGTGTTTTAGTTGAGGGTAGTGCGGTAAATTTATGGGGTGCGCATTGCGCATGCTGTATAAATTAATTTGAGTTAGCCTGTTTCAGTTTTCAACAATACATTTTGTGATTTTCCTATTTCCCGCCTCATTTCGCTAAACCAAGTACAATTCTTATACGTGAAGTAAGTTTCAAATTTCGATTTCACAAAATCAAAAAAAAACTGTTTCGTTTAATGTTATTCTTCGAGATTCGAATTTACTCACGAAATCAAGCTGAGAGCATCAATGCAATAGTATTAGAAACCGTGTCCCGGTTTTATCTTTTTTTTTTGTATGTGGTTTGTGATCTGAAGGATTTTGCATTGATGAATACGTTATATCGTTAGACTTGAGAATGTTTGTTATATCGTTAGACTTGAGGATGTTTTCTTGTTTCGGAAACTTATAATCTCTGAATAGTGTTCTGTCTGGTTTGGTCTTGTTACAGGGGCTGAGTTATACTCCTTTTGATGAGATTGCAGAATGGAGGTAAATACACGACGGAATTTACAGGATGTAAGTTTTCGAAATTCATTTCTCATATTTTAAATGCTTTTAATATCATTCTGTTGAAATTTTCCTTCAAACTACTTTGTGCGAAACATTTTCTGTTGAGATGAGTTTGTGTATTTTAATTATTGCATTTAGACTGTTTCGAATTTCCTTATTGTAGATATTGTTTTTGACTGTTTCGTCCTTTTTAGTTTCTACTTATGAATTTTATCAATTTGAATACTCTTTGCATTTTTTTTAGTTCATAGTATGTTTATTTCTAAATTAAAAGGGATAAATAATAAATGAAATTGGAAGTTCTAGAATCATGTTATGCATGATAGAAGAGATCTCTTTGTAGCGTAGAGTTTTTGTATTTGATGTTTTGATAAAAACATGTAGGATCAGACGAGTGAATGTGGAACTTTTGGAAGTAATTATTGCCCTTCAAGTCAGTCTAGAAAGATTTCAATTGGGATTATGATAGATCCAGTAGCTAAGAAGAGACTTGGAGCTATAAGGGAAGAGAAGGTTGCAAAGCCTGGTAAAAGGGAAAATATTGGTGGGCTTAAAAGGAGCATTAGAGAGACCGGGGAGACAAAGCAGACTGAGGCTCCACAGCAAGCAACTTCCCCTTGGAGAAGTACAAGATCTAAGTCCCCAGTTTCTGAGACACCCCAGTGTCGAAATGGAACTTCCAATACAAGGCCCGCTGGTGGGAGGTTGAAGAAGCAGAGAAGGGAAATTGATGCACCAGTAACACATTCCGTGCAGTTTTTCGCAGATCAAACACCAATATCACATTTTAGTGGTGGGAAGCAGGAGACTTTTAAAGTCTTTACTTACAAACGGAAGGGAAGTAAAAATGGAGATTCTCAGGAATTTACGTTTGCAAATGCACAGAAAGGCGGGGTGCCAGATAAAGCAGTAGCACAAGATAGGAACGAAGATGGGAGAACTGAAAGTTTGAGAATCAAACTGTGGGAGATACTAGGAAAAGTTTCTTCCCCTAAAAGTCAGCCTTCCGATTCTCGGGCTCAAGAGAAAAATGCTGATAATTTAATGTCCAACCAAGGACAAGTTCAAAAGGCCGATGCAGATGGCAAGCCTTTACGGAATTCTGATACTATAGAGACCGACTCGGAAAATCCTGACCTTAACTTGACAAGACCAGTAACTCGCTCTTTGACTAGAAGGAGAGGTTCAACCAAGGTACGGCCAGAGAAGAAGAGAACTGTCCCATCTTCTAATTACAGACAGAAGCTTGAAGAGAATAATGCGTTCTCCTTCGCAGAAGGATTGCTTCGCAAAGGAAATGCTAAGAACAATGGTGGTTCGTCAATGTCTCTGGAAAAGAAGGGCTACAAGAATCTATCTAGTTTCAGGCCTCGTAGCAACTGCTTCTCTGAAAACAATGACACGGGAGTGAATCAGAAAGGATTTTCTGGGAAAGTTGATGTCAATGATGGTCCCTCAACATCTACTAGAAAGAATAGCCAGAGAAAGAGTTATAGCATTGAGCCAAGTCGTGTTGCTTTTGCTCACAAGAATGCAGATGAAATTCAAGAGAAAACTCGGAGTGAAACGCTATTCTCTGCAGACAGAACATCTTCATTTGGCAATAAAATGAAAAATACCTGTCGATCTCCTCCTAGGGATGTGACAGAGAATTCAGTATCAAAGAGTGGAAATAAAGAAAAAGAAGGCGGTCAATGGCTAAGGGAAGACTCTCAAAAATCTCTTAACAAGCAGATAAGTCAAGAGCAGGAAGATATTAATACTCCCGAAGTGGAGAAAAAGGGGCAGCAAGAAGAATGTCTTGGTCCATCCTTGAAGAATATTGTGGACACACATGAAGATTTCCCAAGTCCAACACTGAAATTTCATACACTTCCGTTAACTCCTTCTCCCACCTTGAAACCGAGATCTGAACAGGTAAATGAAGATCCTAACAGTCCTGCTCTGGAAAAGACGGAACTTGTGGCGAAAAATATCCGTAGCTTCAGGATTTTGCAGGCTTCCAAGGCTGCCTCAATTTCTCAGTCAGAATCATCTGTATCCTTGAGTTTATTTCTGTCTTAAGAAGATAAGTACTGTTGGTTAGTTTACATAAATCAGAAGCTATCACATCTTTTTCCTTTGAGTTTCCTTGATCAACTGCAGGATCATGATGTAGAAGAATTCGGAAACTCTCCAGAAACAAGCCTAACACCTCCTCAGAGAAAAATTAATGAAGAAAATGATCTTTCTGACTCATCACCTGAAGACAAGGACCCAGACAGTTCCGAAGAAGGTTCTCCCATTAGCAAAGGTAACAGAAGATTCTTGCTCACGTACACAAGGATCAAAATCATCATGCTTCGTGTTAACATATCTAGAATGCAAGATTTAACCTCTATTTGGCATCTAAGCTGGTAAATTACACCAGTAAATATTTAGTTCTTGAGTTTTGAAAGGCAATTAAACCACTTCATGAATTTTAAACAGTGATCAGCCCGTTCCAGTTTCTGGCCGAGGCATCATTCATTACTTTTGCTTCAATGCTATTCGTTTATCCTATTTATAAGCATATGTTCTGTCTATTAGATAAATTTATTGTCCATTTGCAGGTCTGAGAGAAGAAGATTTCTTCTCTCCAGTAATCAGACCTGTTGAGAGATCAAAATTCTTCTTTTCTCCAGTTAAGGATTTCCACAGTCATGCAGCAAGCAGAGATAAAAATGATCCTATCTCACCCAGTCTAAAAGGTACTTAATTAACGTAGTATACCTTTTTTTACGTTACCATTTCAAATATATGGTTAACACATTTAGTTTACATGGAACTGTTAGGCACTAGCATCGGTGAAGGTGATTGTGCCGAAGACCAGTTGCTCTCAGAACACAATCAAGGGGACGAATTGGAAAGGTGCCTTTCTTTGATCCAACAGTTATCTTTAAAATTTGTGATATGCTGTTACTCTGACTTTTGCTGATATTATCTTTATATATAATATTTCAGGTTGATAATGTTGTTTACGTTATATTTAGAAAAGTTCAGAAACAAAATGAAGATGGCAACGAGAAAAAAATCCTCTGATATTTTGTTGTCCGTCTCTGAGGAAATAAACTTGCAGCTACAGAACGTGAAGTCACAAATTCAAAAAGATCTGTATGTATTCCAAAACTCCATATTCCCATTTAAGATTTCAATTCTTATATTAATTTGATTATATCTCTCAGGGGGAAGCTGACAGGCTTCAGTAAACTAAAAAGAAAAGAAATAGAGACAACATTCCAAGGTGATTTTTGTTTAACGATGAATTGGTGTTATATTTCTCTCATATCTGTAGATTTGTCTAATAGAACTAAGCATTAGCTATCAATACTTGTGCAGATTTTTCCTTTTCCTTGGTTATGTGTGAGCCATTTGGGATAATATTGGACATCAGCTTTATCTAGTCACAGTTCTTTCCTAATGTTTGCTGCTGGATAATGTTTCTGATGGTTATATACTGAGCTTTAGTTTCTGATTTAGAAACCTCTGGTTTCATGCTTATGTAACTAGAAGATAGCTTCAAAAAAAGTTAACCAAAGTTTTAGATTGTTTTAACTTTCTTAAATCAAAGTACTCAAGCTATGCATCGGATTAACTTCTGTTGATAACTTCTCTTTTTGAAATTTGAATTTATAGTGTTCATGTGTTACTTCCCATGCAGAACAAGAAGAAAAACTTAAGATGATTCATGATAAGTTCAAAGAAGACATCCATCATCATCTTCAGGATTGCAAAACTTCAGTTCAAGAGCTAGAAGAGCACCAGATTGTGATTAATGAAGCAGTAAAAAAACAAAGTATGCGACCTGATACTTCATGACAGATTGATATACTTGTTTGCATTTTCATACGTCTCAAATTATAAGTTCTCATCAAATTTCAAAAGATTACTCATGCATTAGTATACTAAAATGCTCTTTGGAGCGTGAAAAACTTCAGCAGTAAATCTCGCTTGGTATCCATTGCCGAAATATTGGACTAGAAGTCTGAAACGTGTATAACTGTTACTTTAGTAGAAGTCTGAAACGTGTATAACTGTTACTTTAGTCTAACCGTATCTGAACTTTTGATTGATCCATAATACAAGCATTTTATGTTTTAATGTAAAATACATAGAATTTATAAACACTTCCACACTCTATTTTGTATTTCGTGCATTTTGGAGAGGTATTAGGACTGTAAACGTACAGCACGAATTGGCAACTGGAGGTGATTAACCTGCATCACCATGACCTACCACTTTTTACTTAGCTGATTACTCGCTTTAACGTATTGTTTTTCATCTCAATAAAGACTTGATTGATATAATGGCATTTTTATATATAAAGATTAGTTGGATGATATAATTTTATAGAGCAAAATGTACTAATTTTATTCCTTTTGGTATTCATCTCTGTTTCTATCTTGACTTGCAGAAGCTTCACATCAGAAACTTCTGACGCAAGTTGAAGAAGCTATTGGTGAGCGGCTTAAAGAGGCACAAAGGAGTATTGAAACTGTCCACAAGGCAAGCCTATCTGACCATCTCCAGATATTAATTTCTTAGATATTTTGTCACTCCATGTCTATCATATGGTTTGTCCACACCATGATAAATATATCTATCTCTGTTAGCTTTCACTAAAATCATTGAGCAAAGGAGCTAGGATATTTTCGTTCAAATTTTAGCTCATATTTAAAACTGCACTTTAAGTTGTTGACAAATGTTGCCTACTTATGACAAGAATGGAAGCCTCTCATAATGTTATATCCCCAAGAGCCCAGCTGGCCATCAGATTTTATGGACAGGACGAAAGTCCAATGAAGAATCTAACATGCCTTCATTTATTGTTTCATTTATGGCAGTTAGCTGGAGGAAGGATGGCTCAATTGAAGCACATTGTAGCTGAGTGTTTGAATGAGAATGTCCTTAGTTGACATGACAGTGATTGTAGACTGAACCAACAGGAAATTCCACAGCTTGAGACTGAAAAATTTACCTGCTCTTGACAAATATTCTGGTATGCCTTTAGTGTTTCAGTGGTGTATTGCCATACCATGTTAGAATCTATTAATTTCCCACCAGTGATTGCTGTTAATTCTTGCAAATTTATAACGAATCATGCACTTGGTATTATTGGTTCTAATCTTAGATGATACCGCTATATTTAGTCTTTATCCTGTTCTCAGGTCTCAGTGTTAGGTCTATGTATACAGAACCACTTTTAAGGATGCAACTATTTGCTAGTGATAATATTTGCTATCTCTAAGTATAAGGAATCACCTTCTGTTTGGAAGATCATTGGTAAACCAGATCTTGAAGCCATGAAAATTCTATTTGCTAGTGATGACTAATGATGTGTTTGCCGAGGCTTCTCGTTAGGGGTGTAAATGAGCCGGACTACTCGCGAGTTGCTCGAGTTCGAACTCGATTAAAGCTCGTTTGAGCTCGGCTCGTTTACTTCAAGCATGTTCGTGAACAAAATGTTAGAATCGAATAGTTAAACGAACTGAACAATGTAGTACTTGGCTCGAAAACTCGTGAACATGCTCCTTTAATGTTCGTGAATAAACTCGATTGCATATTTGATTTTTTTTATTAATATGTAGTTTTCATAGTTTGTTTGTATTTCAAATATGTATATGATTTATTTAAAAGTAAATCACTTTTAGAATAAAATTATATTTTGATAAAATATATAATAAATTATAATAAATTTACTGTATTAATTAAAAACAATAACCTTATTATATAAAAAATAAAAAATAAAAAATATTAATAATATTTTATAATGTGTTAATTTTTAATTTTATATCGAATAAAATTATATTTTAATTTTTGTTAAGCAAAGCATGAAGAGCTCGTGAACATGCTCGTTTGGTTGCGAACTTTCAACAAGCTTGTTCGTGAATAAAATTTTGAGCTCGATATAAAACTCGGCTTGAACTCGAACTTGTGAAATTTTAAACGAGCCTTAACTCGATTAGGCCAAAACTTGCCTCGACTCGTTTACAGTCCTACTTCTCGACTTGTCGGTTATATTCAACTTTTCCTAAACAAATCAAATACTTTGATTTATTTTTATTGTATCTAACGATAACATTTTAATGTCATATTGAGTCCATTCAATAGTAAAAATCTCCCAATTTAGTGTGTTGACAATTGAAAACTTTTGGAAGCTTTCAAAATACTTGATAAACAAAACTTTACAATACTTACATTATAAAACCTCCGTTAATCTGCGATCAGTCAATAGCCAGAGTATCCAGTTCCAAAACTAGGCTACACATGTTATGGAAACATGTGGATTTTCCATCCACCGAAGACCACGCCAGTTCAACTGCCTAGCTTATCCATTGTTGGCAATCTATATGTTCTGTTTCTTTAACTGTCAACTTCTTATCTGCTCTTTTGAATTGGATTGCCTGTGAATAGGTACATTACACCCATAAGAAAAAGGGTTACCAGTAGAGAAAGATTGGCTAAGAGGCACGTGAAGACCCACATGGGTGCACGTGAAGTGCTCCATTCTTTTTCCATGTGATCAACATACGATCGGTCATTTCATCTACCAAAGGCTGTGTACTTTGAAGATTTGATGCGCTTATGAGTACGATCGGACGCTTGGTCCTTCGGATTTTCAAGGATTGACAGGAATGCACTAGACACCAGTGAAACGTGCGATGCTTTTCCACTTGCTGGATCCTACTTCAGACTGAATTGTTTTCGGGGTGAGCGGACCGTTAAAAAATAACTCTTTCCGAATCCCCACCGATGTCTCCATAATACCTAACTTTATCATCGAAAAGGCAATCGCACGCCTTGTCGTAGTTTGTCTTTTTATCTTATATTTTCTTATAATATTATCTCTTCCTTGTAATTTTTATTAATTTTTAATTTGACCATTTTTATTTTTTTAAAAAATATGAATCTGGACATTAAATATATCCGAACTTGTTTTTTAAAAAACAAATGTGAATGGAAGGAGGCGGTGGTAGGATCCACCATGAAAGGGCATAGTCTAAGGTGGGCGCGACGTCCTGTGGCCGCACTTAAATGCATTAGCTCATGTCCCTTTCCCTTTCAAATTTCTCTCTCCATCAAATCGACTTTCAAGCAAACTCATACGGATTATTAATGAAGCTCCTCAGGTTTTGCTGACGACTAAGAAAGCTTCTCTTCTTTGTTTTCTTGATCCAAAGACAACTAAGAATGCCAGGTAGGGACCTTATTGCTACGGACTGTTTGCCGTGACACGCGAGATCGCACGAGATGTTTGCCGGTTGAGTCTAACGCGGGATGCAGGACAACGTACAAAATGTAGTACGTGCCACGAGTAGTCATTTGTCTTTCGGATAAGTGTGTCATCCAGAAAAAACAAAAACCGAAAACAATTACGAAAAGACATTATACACACATTGTCTTCCATGTGTGTTGGTGGAGTGAATGAATAGGGTCCAGTTCCAGAGTGGTAGAAGCATAACATCCATAACATCAGACCAGTCGATCAATGGAAGACGTGCCTGCATTTTGTTCACACCTTTTTGAAATCCAACACTCTTCTCTCAATCCATCTAGTCTTTGATTCTGTTACGATCCTGAGACCATCCTTGATGTGATATCTTATTTCCAAGCTTTCTTATTAACTCTGATTAGACTGGACCACTGCAGAGCCATACCATCTCCTTCCTTATACAGATCCATCTGCTTTTATCCTTTCGATTCATTATTTGTAAGATATCTCATGTAGACGAGACCGCCTTGTAGTTTTTAGCAAGTCGGAATGTAAAGAAACACAACAAAGTATAATCTATATTGACCCGCTTTTATCCTTTCGGTTGATTATTTGTAAGATATCGCATGTAGACGAGACAGTCTTACAGTTTTTAACAATTCGGAATGTGAAACCTTAAAACTTTAGTTTTTGAAGGCAACTTTTGCATCATACTATATCAAAACATATTTTTTTTCTCCTAAATCGTGTATTTTTATGCTTATAATTTTGGTATTCTTCAAATCAATAATTTTATAGAATGATTGTTTCCGATATTCATGCGCGAATCAACAGAATTGATCATTACTACCATTATTTATTAGTTTAATATCGAGCAGGAATTGGTGTTTTTGTCCATTTCTGTTGCTTTCTTTTCACTACAGGCCAATATCAAGTAAAGAATATTTGGTACAAATCAAGTAAAGAATATATTACAACAAAGGATACACAATTATGTCCTTGAATGATTGTGCAAGTTTCTCTCTCTTATTTTCCTTTGAAAGAACTCCTGTTTTCTCATACATGGCAGATGATAAAATGGATTTCTCCAGTTCTGATCAGTTCATGGAATGACTCTGTGAGAAGGCTTTCTATACTTTTGCCAGAATATTTGACATGCTATAACGTATATATATTGTAATGGAACTTGTGTGGGAAAATGGCCAAGTTCTCGTTCGTGGACTTTCAGGGAATCCACCATGCTTTAGTTACCCTCCTTCCGCCATGAAATTCCAAGAAAACGATGATGAAGAAACGTTCAGTTCGAAAACAAGAAGATTGGATCGTTGTTCAGGTCGAGAAGAGTGTTCCAAGCTTCAAAACTCCATGCAAGAATATCACCATGCTGGACTATGTGCTGGACTCTATCAGAACGATTTCAACTTATTCTTTGAAAATACAAGAAAGTTTGATGGTGTGGATTCTCAGGTTGTTCCTGTCTGTAAAAATGCAAGCTCAAGAAATGGTTCTAAATTAAATCCTCAGCTTACAGTTCCAGAGTTGCAGAATCGAGAATCTGATAGGCAACACCTGAGAATGCAAAGTTTCTTTGTCCCAGAAACGCTTCCTCTAGCTAATAACAACATGGAATTGCCTCTTGATGAACAATCTCAAGCTTCTGGTTTTAAAAACAACGCCTTTCAGCTCTTTCCCGACAAAGTTCTTGTTCCAATTCAAGCTAGTTCAGCAGCAGAAAAAATGAAGGAAAAATCTGGAGATCAAACGGTTAGAACCACTTCTATGGGCTCAAGAGCTTCAAATGATATGGTAAATAGCAGAGCTAGAAGAAGACAAGAAGACAATGATTTCACTACAAGTCCTAGTAATGTATGTCAACTTTTCATAAACAATTTCTTGTATTTTTTATGCTTTTTCTTTTGGTTTTCTTCTTGTTTTTAACTGAATTCAACTTTGTTGCAGAATGTTGAGGAGGAAAAATCGAGTTCTTACACGGAAGTTTACCAAAGAGGTTGCTGCAAGAAAAAGAGAAGTACAGAAGTTCATAATCTGTCTGAAAGGGTAATGAATATTGAGTATTAATGTTATTTTGAAGAAATTGAGAAGATTCCTTTTTTGTTTAAGAAAAACTAAGTTTATTTGTTGTGTGTTTCTGTGATCAGAAGAGAAGAGCTAAGATAAATAAGAAGATGAGAGAATTGCAAGAACTTATACCAAATTCTGATAAGGTTTGCACTTGTTTTATGTAATCAGATATGTTTTAGGACAATCTATGCCCAGATTTCAAGCCCATAGCATTGGTGATAACGTCAAACTGAACATTTGATTTGTTTCATGTGATAATCAGGTGGACAAAGCTTCAATGTTAGATCAAGCAATTGAGTATCTGAAAGCCCTTCAGATTCAAATTCAGGTATATGTCATTGCTTCCACTCAGTTATCGAGACAAAGGAGGCGAGAGGGCATGTCGCCCTTCCTTATTGTGTCTCAACCTATAGTCCCGGTTTTCACCGTGCATTTTTCTATATTAACGTTCCTCTTGTTGCGTGTCTCATTGTACTAGTTTTAACTCGTCTATTTTCGCTCTCACTTCTCACATAAAATTAGCACATGTAAAGTCAATACCTAACCAGCAAGCTAACATCTCTAATCAGGACCGGAAACAGTGGGGAGTAAGGTCGATCGCCCCCTTGTCTTTGTATTAATCTTGTTGTGTATACTTCTTTGGTCATTTCCTTTTCACTGTGTATTTTTTTTATAGTATCGACTCTTTGCCGTATTCTTTTCTATGTTATTTGTAACTCGTTTGTTTTCGCTTTCTGAAAAATATTTTTGATTCCGTTACTGTCTATAACGTAGATAATGCAAATGGCAAGTTCACTTTGCACACAATCGATGATGTCACCTAGTGGAATGCTACAACTACAAGCATCACAACTTGGTCATCTTTTTCCTTCTCTTGGCACTGGAATTCAAATGGGTAGCTTTGGATGCAATCCAGCGATGTATACTGCAGCTTCCTCTATGTTCGGAATCTCAGGCCAAATGATACCTATGGCATTGCCACAGACACCATGTTTGCCTTTCATGGCAGGCTCTTCCATTCTTCCCCATTCCTTCCATGGATTGGCCACACCAGGAGAGTTTCTAGCTTCTGCTCCTCTTTTGTGTTCTAAGGTTTTAACCCACGATAGCAACTCAGGAAACAATGGAAATGTTCTAAGTTCAAAGACGCAAACATCAAGCAGGTTTGTTCATTTTTTTCCTAAAACTTCATCATCATTCTTTAGTTTAGCTGAAATTATATGTTATCTAATTTTTAACTTCTTAATGCATATTCCAGGCGTTGAAAAGAACTTCCAACAGAAATACCTCGTGTTTGTTGAAGAGAAGGATCCATTGGATACGACGAAATGCCCGGTTTGTGGCCATGCGGTGCAGTCAGTTTTGCATGCCCTGGTGGAGTGCCTTTTCGCCGAGCTCTGCGGGACTATGCAAGAACTGGTTGATGCAGATGATTGATCGGCTTGGGAAGGATCAGTGGGGGACGATTGTTGCCATATGCTAGGCCGTGTGGAACCATCGGAATGAAGTCGTATGGAGAAACAAGTTTACTCATTCCCGGGTTGTGGTGCAGCATGGGGTAAGTATGTTCAGTGCGTGGAGGGAGGCAAGGATGCCGGAGGTCGACTCAGGCACTTCGTGTAGGAAGGCTGGGATTCCCACTTAATGGGCAAAACCGAGTGCGGAATAGATGAAAATTAATGTCGATGCTGCTTGTAATGGTGCTTGGGGCACTTATGGCATGGTTCACAGAAATGAGCTTGGCCTATTTGTGGGAGGTATGAGCAGGAAAATCAAGAAGGGCAAGGATCCGTTGGTGCCGGAAACGCTTGTGATCAGGGAGGCGTTAAGTTGGGTGGGGAAAGAAAGATCAGCAGAGTGATTGTTGAATCGAAATGTGCGATCTCGCAATTTGATTCGCGTTTTGGGAGTTTAGTTTTTGATTGTATTTGTGTTATGACAACTCTTATTGTTGTACGAGTTTTGTTTGTTGAAAGATCGACAAACTCGGTAGCTGATGTCATTGCACGTGCTGCATGTTTTTTCCTGGTCATTTTGTGTGGGGTCTCCAACTGAGTTAATTGCACAAAAAGTCACTAAAGTGACTCTTTTAGTTCATTGAAGTCACTCAAGTGATATTCTCTACAACAAAGTCACTAAAGTGAATTAAAATTTCACTCAAGGTCACTGTATTCTTTATTCTACGAAATCAGTGGGTCATGTCATATTCATTTGCAACTTACATAAAACTAACATTTTCACAAATTTTTGTTTGTAGCTTTTAAGTTATTAGAACACAATTGACTTGTTTTTCAGTCAATTTTTAAGTAATAATTTTTAATTTTATCGATTTTACAGAATGTAAATCAAATGATAATTAAATTTGAATTCTCACGGTCAACTTTTACATTGCAAGTTTTTCTGTCATTTACTATATAAATAATGCTAGTTTATGTGATTTAACAATTGAATATGATTGGCACAATAATTTGGCAAGAGTAAGAGTAAAATAACATTAGAAAAAAAATTTAATTCACTTTAGTAATTTTATAGTAGAGAATGTCAGTTTAGTGACTTTGATAAACCAAAAAGGTCACTGCTGTGATTTTCTATACAACTAACCCGTCTCCGACTCCCAATTGTATCGTTGATGCTCTTGCGGCAGATTTAAGGTAATGAATTCATTGAGTCATTCAAAAAAACATTCTTGTTACAGCTCGAATGGATTGATCAGTCATTCACCACCATAGATGCTCATTGTTACTGAACTACAAGCTTATCTCCAAGAGCAAGAACATTAAAAAGACCACTAAAATGCCATTCTGATCAAGGTAAGCTTCTGCTTTCAGTTACAGAAAGTTTTCAAAAGATTGCTACAGAACAGAATATGGAACTGGCTATCATTTACAAACCCACAGGACCCAATAACAGAGCTATTATGCAAATACTTGATGCAAGTTCATGCGGGCTCAAGTGCGGCACTTTTTGTATCATTAGTTCTCACTGTCACAGTCACTTCAGGCTCATGAACCTGGTTTAATTCCTTGCCTGAAGCATCCTGGAGCTTGAGATTCGAGAAAGCGTCAGATAAAGTGTCAGAAGACGTGCCTGGTTTTGTCCTGATTTTGGGAGTTGCAAGTTGGGAATCAGTAATCTCAGCTGCCAGCTCTAGTTTCTTCAGCTCTTCAGCGACGTCTTCATCTTCAATATCCACAAATGATGGAGTAGACTCTGCAATGCCGAATAGAAATTTAAAGTATGCAGTTATATTTCTACACTTTTTTAAATGGCTGTAATTTCCAATCTCAAATCAACTGTAGAACTAACAAGGAGATAGTTGTAAGGGTGGAGAGTGGTAAAATAGAGGGTACCTAGGGATTTCTCAATTTGTTTTTGCAGATCAATGCCCTCCTCAAGTTCTTCTAGACAAAGTTCAACTTCTTCTACAGTTAACTTATTTTCCTTCATTGCTCGAGCTCCAATTTGTATGGCCTCGCTTACCTAGCATGAAAGCAAAACACAACTCCTCATTTTCTTTTATAATATTCAGAAAAGGACCGCAGATGAGGCAGCCTATATTCGTGGTTTAGCTAAGTCACCAACACATCATTACAATCAGAATCTAGTCTTGGATATCTTTTATTGCAGACCTTCTTAGTAGATTCGGCATTTGCAATGGTGGTAAGAACTTCCTCTACTCTATTCAAAAGTGAGGTACACTTTTCTCTATTCTGCGAGGCTAACTTCATCTCCCTTGCATGCCTTAGTGCCACTTTCTTGTTTCCAGTATTCAAAGCAACTGATGCTGATTTTCTTGACCTACAAAGCAAAAGAATATCCAAACCTGTGAGCCAAGAACTAAACCACTATGTTTTCTTATGACAACATTCAGATGTCACTACTTTAATGCAGAAAGAAAATATGGAAGTGACTAACACAAACATTTTGTGCCCTGATAGATAACCTAAATCCATGAAACAAGATAACCTATATATCAGTGCGTCGAGAAGATTACAATTAGTAGGCTGCCCTTAAAGTAGTTGATCGGTAATTTTAACCCCACTCCTAAATTTTCATGGGAGCAACTTTTCAACAATAGTGTAGTTGTAAACACCAAACCAATGCTATCCCAAACTCATGGTGTAGTACACAAAGCATTTATGTCACTGTTCAGACTCAAGTTAAGAATTTCTGGGATTGTATCTGGGATTCAAAAGCTATGAAATTCATTTCGCAAGACCACAACCAAGAGCTATGAAAATCTATTTCAACAATGAACACTTACGTCTCATAGCGCCGATCAATGACATCAATTTGCTGCTGAAGTTTTTCCAATGTACAAACTAAGTGCAGCACATCCCGGTCAAAGCTTGAGATGGTAGAGACTGGTGATGGTGAAAGAGAAATCTTGACACCCTGTAACAATACAATTTAACGCATCGACGTTTCATTTGTATATTCAAAGAGACTATTAACATTGCATTTGCAAAACCGAAACAGGTTATAAGTTCTAACATCTTGATTTTGAAGCAAGGATTGTCATTCACATCAACGATCATGTCTAGCATGAAAATACACTTTTCCAACCACCGAATGTACATTTTCACAATAAAACACAAATAAACCATTTCCAATACCTCAATCAACTCCTTCTTAATAGTCGAAACATACAACGCTTTCCCACATTCAGAAAGATAACTCAAGACTGCAGATGCCTCACTCTGCCCACCACACATACCACGGAACTTATCCATGGTAACAATGCACGATGACGTCCAATTACTCTCCGATAAAACATCGACAACTTCACGAGCCTTATCCTACACTTCGAAAATTAGTAACGCGGACAATGAAAACACGGAAATTCAACAATTACAAACAGCACACAACCAACATTACCTTCAACAACGACGCAAGAACAACAACACGATCTTCAGCCAAAATTTCCGGACTTGAAACTGGCCTAGAAACCAAATTCCTCACTACCCTAAAAATCCGTGAAACGCGGCCACAAGTAGTGTCCACAATATCCTCAACTCTCACAATATCACCTTCATTATACATCAAAAACTAAATCCTCATAAACACATCAACAAAAACGAATCCTAGGTTCCATAAATTTCAATGACAATCGCCAAAAAAAAACTCACCAATACATGATCAATGCATAGAGGAGTCAATCCACCTCGGTTAAACCACTCGTTCTTAACCTGAAATCAAAAAATAAAAATTAATAAAACCATATTTGGAAAAAAAAAACAAATGAGGAGCATTACGGTAATTATGCAAACCTGAGGGGGATTAATCATGAATATGCCAAAATGACGGGCGATTTTGAGAATTAAGTGTTTCCAGAACAGATATTTCGGTTCCCAATCGGAGCGTTGACCACTGAATGCTTTGAATCGAGAATTGGCGACGGTTTCGTCGTCCCAATCGGGGACTTGTTGGATTATGTAATCTCTAACCCTACTTGAATCCATCGATTGAATTGCAACGACGGAAGTGCATAAGATTTAGTTTTGTGTTTGCATCAAAATGTAATAAACGACGTCGTTTTATGTTGGATAAAAAGACTGGGACCTTCATGTATGTTGTTTTTTGTGGTTTAGTCCTTGAAGTTAGTTTAAATACATTTCATTAAGTTGAAATTGTGTGGCAATTTTGTCATTTATTTGTTTTTACTAGAATTTTTATTTTTGATAATTAAAATTAAATTTGACCATTTTTTTATGTAATCTTAACTTAATATCTTCATTTGATATAATTTATTTTTATTATTAAATAAATAACGTTTAGATTTTATCTAACTGTTAGTTATAGAAAAAAAATCTTACTTAACACAAAGTTGACACTTTGGTGCATTTCTATTCCTTTTTCAAATTCTATTAGAAGATTAAAAAATTTAGAAAGTTTTCAGTAATAACTAAGAAGTAATAGGGAACACAGACACATAAACAAAGGTGAGACGAGAGGGACAGTCGTCTCTTTTGTCGTGCTTATTCTTATAGTTTCATCTCTTTTATCGTATACTTTTCTGTAACAACATTCTTTTTTATCGTATTTTTTCTTATATTATTTTTAATTGCTTTTTTTTTGGCTCAGTACTAAAGTAGCATATATACAATTGGGACACTTGTGGGTGCAACAATTCTTACAAAAGGAGGCAATTAATATTTCTTTATGAAAAATATTTACTCAATAAATCTTTTGAGATACTCTAACATGCAGACGAATATTGTTGTTGTAATTAATTATATACAAGTAAAAAAGAACAGAATAAAATAATCAAAAGCTAACTTTTTTTTATCTGAACTACGAGGTATCTGGTCACCCTAATTCACGTTCGAGCCCGACAGGACTAAAA
Organism: Breynia disticha f. nivosa; assembly: GCA_948193385.1. NCBI lineage: Eukaryota > Viridiplantae > Streptophyta > Magnoliopsida > Malpighiales > Phyllanthaceae > Breynia > Breynia disticha. The sequence continues at coordinate 21,129 of CANYCX012845468.1, forward strand.
GAACAGCAAAATTCTCTCAACCAAATTTTAACGCAGTTGCGTACCTAAAAAAAACTAACTATGAGAGCAAGAAATTTAAAAAAAATGGGAACAAGAAGGACAAATATTTGGTCAGTGATACTTTTAACACCATGAATAAAAGGGTTTATGAGGAAATTACAATTAAACCATATTAGCTAAAATTAAGTATAAAAAAGAACCATTCGTGTTAATTATTTCGTAATTTTTTGTACTATTTTTTATTTATTTACGACAAAAATAATATAAAAATTAAATTCGTATCATTTTTATCAAATCAAAATCATATAATTACAAATCATATAACCGTGCCAAAAATTAATCCATGTCACCTCCTAATAATTTTTTTTGTCTGAACTACGATGTATCCTGGGCACAAGCGTGACAAAGTTCACCCAGTCAAACGCAAGATCTCTGGTTAAGCAAGAACAATTTCACGCCAGTTGACTTACGTGCTCGGTTTTCCTAATAATTTTTTAAGTGAAGAATAAGTTCGACACTCCACTTGCTAAAATATCGAACATATACTCCACTCACTAAAGCATTCAACAAAGTCTATTTATTCTCAGAAACAGAACTCAAACTCATATCTAATCTGAAACCAAAGTGAACATGAATCTTCTTACATCTGCTGTCTTGGTCTCTCTCTCTCTCGTTATCGTCTCCACGATTTTTGAAGCACTCTTGAACGTCTTATGGAGGCCTTATGTCCTGAAGAAAAGATTCCTGAAACAAGGAATTAATGGACCACCTTACTCTATTTTCTCAGGTTCTGTAAAGGAAATCAAAAGGATTTCTCAGGAAATGACTTCTGACTTGGTTCTGGATATAAACTCAAACGATATTACTCGCAATGTTCTTCCTCATTACCACAAGTGGTCATCACAATATGGTAACTTTGCTTCTTTTTTTGATAGATATATTGAAGTTATTCACTGTTTTGGTGATCTGAATCAGTTTTATAGCTGGTTTTTCAAGTTAAGATTGGAGTTTTTGTGTGTGAACAGGAGACACTTTTCTTTTTTGGATTCAAACAAAACCAATGCTTTGCATAGCTGATCCTGAACTTGCCAAACAAATATTGTCAAAAGAGCATAGGATCTTTGTCAAATCCGATCCAAATCCGACTATAGCACAGTTGGTTGGTGGAGGAGTGGTTGTAGCCAAAGGGGAAGAGTGGGTTAAACGTAGAAGGATTCTTAATCCCTTTTTCACTGCTGAAAAGCTGAAGGTCTCAGCCCTTTTCTCTTTCTCAGAGTTTCTTTACAGCAATTAAAATACTAAACACATGGAAGTTTATTTGCTTTCCAATTTTCAGATTCTGATAAAGAAAATGGCAGAATGTACTATTCACATGCTTGATGAATGGAAGAAACAAGCCATGGAAGATAAAGAACAGTGCACGAAGATCGATGCGAGTAAAGAATTTCGGAAACTAACAGCTGATGTAATTGCTCATACTGCCTTTGGAAGTAGTTATGCTCAGGGAAGGGAAGTTTTTCTAGCCCAAGAAGAGCTTCAACCTTACATTGCAAGGATGCTTCTTGGTATCCAATTTCCTGGAAGCCAGTAATTGCTATAACCCTAAAATCTTTTCTGGAAATTTTGTGTTTCTTTAGAGTTGAAGTGATCTTCGTTTGAAATTTTGTTTTAGGTACATTCCAACTCCATCAAATATCCAAATGTGGAAACTACACAGGAAAATAAAACAGAATCTAAATGACATTATAGAAAGCAGAATGAAATCCAAAATTCCAAACTCAGAAAGTCCTTTCGGAGATGATCTACTTGGTTTACTGATTTCTTCTTCAGAAAATGTTGAAAACAACCCTAACAACAACCTGAATATAAATGATATAATGGAAGAGTGCAAAACATTCTTCCTTGCAGGTCACGAGACAACATCTACATCAATGACCTGGACTATCTTCTTATTGAGCTTGCATCAAGATTGGCAAGAAAAGCTCAGAGAAGAAGTGTTCAGAGAATGCGGGACTGCAATTCCTGACGCTGAAATGATCTCAAGATTGAAACTGGTAAAGTCACGTTACCTGCAACTTACTAAACCTACTCGTTCCATCTAGAACTGAGAAGAATCCATATTGATATATATATTATGCAGGTAAACATGGTTGTGCTCGAGGCATTGAGATTATACAGTCCTGTACCACAACTAGGGAGACAAGCATCCGAGGATATGCAACTGGGAAACTTAATGATACCAAAGAAGACATTACTGGCAATATCAGTAACTCAAATTCACAGGAACAAACAATATTGGGGCGAAGATGCCAATGAATTCAATCCATTAAGATTCAAGGATGGAGTTTCCAAGGCTGCAACACATCCGAATGCATTACTTGCATTCGCAATTGGTCCTAGAACTTGTCTTGGTCAGAATTTTGCAATGATGGAAGAGAAACTCATTGTAGCTTTGTTACTGCAACGATTTTCCTTCACACTTTCTCCGGATTACAAGCATGCACCGATGAATAACCTCTCCGTGCAACCTAAATATGGTGTTCCCATTGTGTTGAAACCTCTAAATCCATAATTGGTTTGGTGCATGAGAGTTCATTAATGGTGATTTTAATAGTGTCAGGTATTTTATGTCAGCCATGAATGAGTGGAAATGTGAGGATTGAAGTTTCTGTAAAATAAGATGGATCAACTATGTAATTTGGTTCATAATATGAATAATCGAAAATTGAGTCATTTCCTTGTTTTTTTAATAAAATGCCCTTCCCTCTATTCACCTCAATCCAGCTAGGCTGACCTTAGATTTCTAAGGCACCCAACTCCAAACAATTCAGCTAGGCTGATCTCTCTAAAATAGTATGGGTGAATTAGTCATTTTCTTGTATTTTAAGCGTACAAAAATAAGAAATCCTCTTATTTAAGACAGTTTGTGACAGTTAAATCAGATTGTGAGATATCGGTGTTCGCGATCAATAATCTTTCTACATATGTTTCTATATATGTTTCATAACATTATTAAGGATTTTATTGCTATTTTATTGACTACTCAATGTATTAGAGTTGTCTATATTCGAAGAATTTCAAAATGTGTGACTTATGGTGCGAGCATCACTTGAAATGCCACGTGGTCAACGTGCCATGTGGGCAACAAGTAGACCAATAGCATGTCGAAACGTGATAATATGTGTCAGTCCAGTTGAAACGTCACTTCAGTATTCTAGTTTTTAAACGCAATTATCAATTATCATATACAATCCCTGCGTTTTAAAAAGATTGTACAAAATGACACTTTGATATCCCAAAATAATTATCACTAATCAATTTTTGATAAAATTTTTCCTAAAATAACCTCTTAATAATTGTTTGTTTTAATGACATCTACTTAGTTCTAATGCAATTATATCCCAAATGTACTATTTTTAATATCATTAATCACTGACAAATCAGTATTTTAATATTTGTAAAAATAAAAAAATAAAAATTTTTTATGACAGAAGAATATATATATGTATATGTATATATATATATAGATAGATAGATAGATAGATAGATAGTAAGGGCGAGAAAATTCCTGTGAGGTTTTAATTAATTTTACAATCGATCAACCTCACATCAACTTCTAGTTAAAAAAACAACCTTTTTCATGACAATTTCAATCTGAAAATACTCTTTAATTCAGAGAAAAATCAATTTAATCAAATAAAAACTAAAGAAATGCAACCTGAATCAACAATACATTTAGTCATTCACGGATTAAAAATTTCTATAAGATTTAGCAAAAAATATAGACAAATTTAAAGTAGTACACAAAAAAACAAGATAATAAGATGATACTGCCAAAAAAACATATTAAAAGAGATATTACTATAAGAAAAAACACGGAAAGAAAAACGACGAAATGACGGAAGTACGTGCAACTCACATGATGTCAAACACGACACTCATAAACCAAGCGTACATTGGTTCAGTGGTGATTGAGGCTGAACTTGATAGGGCAGACTGCGGTTCGATCCCAAAACACCGCTTGGGAGGGGAATGAAACATAATCACCCAAAACTCTTCCCCGAATCGGATTAGTCTTGACCCAATTGCTCGGAGATACCGAAGCTCAGACAAAAAAAGCACGACACTCATAAATTTATGCCACTTAAAACAACTTTATGCCTTGTAACATTATAAAACATAAAGAAAAAGTAGATTTATGAAGCAGAAAGATGCCTGGATCCGACCTAACAACAATAAAAAAACTCGACGAAGATCACTAAAATGTTCTGATGCGATCTCATCTACGGTTGTAATAAGCCATCACTTAGCATATATACCCCATTATTTTCCTAATTTATCCAACATATATATATTCCATTTAATTAACAATA
>CANYCX012845553.1:0-15338 GCA_948193385.1 Breynia disticha f. nivosa
CAAATAAATTTCTGATTTCGAAATTATCGAAAATCAATATCCAAATATAATTGTCTTAATATTCTCACTATTTATTTCTCCTCAATTTTTCATTTAGGTAAACGCGAAGAATTAATTATTCCTCCCTTCGTATAAATATAATTTGTCGTCGTTTTCCTTTCACGATCGACTTAAACATTTCTGATTTTTTTTTTAAATTCTCGGAAATCATATCTTAAATATAATTATCATAAACACTCCTTCATTTAATTCTTAACAATTATTTAATTTTATTATCGCGAAAAAATTAATACGTATTTTTACGTATTTATACGTATTTTTACTGTATTTATACGTATTTTTAGGATGTTACACATGCTGTTAGTTATATGTGGAAATAGAGGGAGATTACGATTGAGATTTGAACAGGTAAAGATCAATTAAAAGGATCCATTATGAGTAGTAGAGGATTTACCATGACATAGAATTTGTGTTAGTGATTATATAAGAATAGTGCAATATAACGGCTTGTTAGGTGTGGATTTTAGGGGAGGAAACCAGTTATTGATGTCCTTGCAATTTTGAGATGGACTTGGTTCCATGCAGCAGCACCTAAGACCCTTAAGAGGCGTGGTAGGAAGTAATTTGACATTCAATGTTTGTTAAGAAATAAATCAAGTCAATAGTGGAGAATTATTAGGTTGAATTAATTTCTTTGAGAGATTTGGACTCATAAGGATTTATAAGTTTGGAGCATTACACGATGAAGACTGTTTATTTTAGGACAATTTGGAGTGTTAACAGGGGTTGCAGGTGGTTGCACAGTTAGCTACATGGGTGTGTACGATGACCGTGTGACATGTTACAGGATTACACAAATATGTAATTGGTTGTGTATTGGAACTGGAAAATAAACGGACAAGCTTGTAATTATGTGGTCGTGTAGGAGGCCGTTTAGTTGCATCGTACTGCCTAAAATTAGATCATTTTAAGGTTTTATAGGGTATGTTGGTGTAAACATATATATAGTGGTTTGCACTTGTTTCTTGTAAGTTTTTGGTTTCCACTTTCTAGTGATTGATAATAGAATAACTTGTTTCTCTAGTCGTGGATGTAGGTTTCATCGATTAAGCCACGTTATAAATTCTTGTTGTCTTGTCTTGTTTCCATATTACCTTTCTCGCATATATTCTTGACAGAATAATTTGTTTCTTTTTGGGTATGTGAGTTGTTGTCATAGAGTAAATTCTCTTTCTTGTAAATCTTGAGCATATGCTTCTTTTAAGACATTCCAAACAGAGAGATTTGATGATCTATGCAACTAGACTGAGAGATTTGATGATCTATGCACATATGAGACAATCTTCTTTTTTCCATTTAAGAAAAGCTTCTGAATTTTTTTTTCTTCTTCGTTATTTGTTGTTGTCTTTTCTATCTTGACATTTATGTACATGACATGTTTTATTTTCTCACATGTGAGAAGTCCAACCATGTCTGACTTTCAGCTAGTGCGAGCATTTCTTCATACCAAGGGGAGAGTTGTTTGGTGTGAGTTTGAGGGTAACAAATTTTACAACATTTAGGAAAATCGTGGAAGCCATTGATAAAGGTTAGAACTCTCTTATCTCACAAGAGGCTAATACCATAATGAAAAATATGAACGAAACAATAATTTTTGAAATATTTCTCTTTTCTCAAAGTGCATTCCAATATATAGATGTTTTACAATCAAAAAAAAAGAAATAGTACAAAAAATTAAGTAGTATAGGAAAGTTGTACATAACTCAATATCAATACATAACTATTTTAATGGAGTATATTGCTCAAAAAAATTCTCATTATACAATAATTGGATGTAATAAGACTCTTTGAATTACTCTTCACTATTCTTCTATTTTTAGGAAGGATAACCCAACTTGTTTTACTTTCTTCTCATGTTTATCACTCCATGTTGTAGCCTCAAGGTAGTTGTTAGGAAACTTGAGTTTCGATCAAACATATAGAGAAGATTCGACAAGATCTTTATATATCATGTTAAGAATCAAGATCTCACCATATGATCAACTTTTAACCATTGATCTTTTCTTGGAAGTTCACCAACATGCTAATCTCTAAGAGCAGCTTGTTGGTTTCAAAGTTGTTAATTTACTATCATTAGCAAATCACAACTTAGGAATATCACATCTCACCATCAAATTCAAAAATCACATTAATCATCGCCATTACAATTTGTCTTTATTTTATAGTTGTCGCCCCTTCATAAATTTTGCACGAATTATCTGAAGACCAAACTAATTTAATGATTCAATTTCAATCACTAAAATTAAACTACAACCATGGAATTATAGTCTTGTACATATGTATACCATCATTTTTTTCATTTTTTGAACAACACATATTCAATCATTTCTTTCGTAAGTACTCATTTTTTTATTTATATTTTTTTGAAATACAATTCTGTATTTATTTAACCATAAGAATCCAAAAGCATAGCAAAAATAATACAGTTTGGTGGGGATAAATCCCAGGAATTGGAGTCAGACGTATAATCTGAGGCCTTAGCTAATGTATGAGCCATTGGATTCACTGATCTACGAATTAGTGAATATTCACTTCATTGATCTGAGACATATGGTATCGACAATCATCTAATATTCTTCCATAAACGAGCATGTTTGTACACCGTCCTTAATGTCCCGAACTACCACTTTTGAGTCTAATTCAATTACGAATATGTTCCCAATAGAAGAGGTTGGTCATGAAAGCGCTTCCTTGATCATCACGTCTAACCCATGCCCATGCACAACATGGCTTGTCGATAAATAGTGTCGCATCCGTGTTCTTTTTTAGCATCATCTCCGACAGCTGCTTCCATGTAGAGTAGGCATCAACGTGATCGTCATCTTCTAGTCTACACATGTTTATTGGCCTACTTCTTGTATCCAACACTTATCATTACTCTTTCACCACAATCCCCAACAAGTCTACAAAATCCTCTTTTTTTCCTCAATATCCTCACTGCCCAGTCGACATGCCAACCATTCATAGATAGTATCATTGCCATATGTAATCCCCAGTGAGCTCCAAACCTCTATCACAAACTGACAACAAAGAAAAACATGGTCACTATCCTCCTTCCCAGCCTCACACCGACTGCAACCGTCCCTAATTCCTACATGTCTTTCCTTTAGTGCACTTTTTGTCGGCAAACAGCTAGTCAAGAGCCTCCATATCATATTCTTTACTTTAAGGGATATATCCAGGAGTCTTTAAACACCCACATAGTTTCCTCATTATGGATGGTTTTGATACTTCCCTTTCTTAGCATTGGTAGAGCTTTCATATGCCTGCCCAAATCAAACTAGGAGAATTACCAAGCTGAGCATCAAGAAAATTTGAATTTGAAAAATATATGGCTTTAAACACACAGGCAACAAGTGACTCTAGCATTGATAATATGTGCCATCCCTACTTTGCTATCAATGCCAGATTGAACTCAGTTAACCTCCTGAATCCCATCCCCCCACTGCCGTAGGGGTGCACATTCTGCTCCTTGTTTTCCATTGTATGCCTTTTATGTCTACTCCGCTCCCCCACCAGAAAGAATTCATCATCTTTTTTATCTCCGCACAAAGGTCTCTTGGCACCAGATAGACAATCATCAGATAATTTGGCATCATCTGGACCACTACTTTTAGGAGTACCTCTCTTCCAGCTCTGGATAGAAGCTTGTTGCTCCATCTTTCTATTCTCTTTTTTAAACCTGTCCTTCATAAAGTCAAAAAGTGTTTTCTTAGTACGACCCACATTTGTCGGTACTCCAAGGTACTTTTCATGTTCCTGTGCTTCTGGAATCCTCAAGGTCTGGTAAATACAAGACTTGTCCGCCTCCTCTATATTTTTGCTAAATATCAACGATGATTTTGCAAAGTTCACTTGTTGATGAGATGTTCTCTCATAAGTCTGCAGAACTTCCTGGATGACATTAGCCTGCGAAATGGTGGCTTTCCAAACTTCTATTTAAATGCTTAGTGCCATTAATTCAAATTATTCAAACCAAATATGTTATATTAATTTCATTTATTTAATTTTACCCCCTTATTATTGCTAAGATGACATATTAATTGACAAAACCAAACTGTATTTATAGTTTAATTCGTATTAAACGTGGCATGATCGTATCAGTCGTTTCATACTATAAACGTGTACTACGTATTATCGTGTGAAAAATAACGATTCGAATCAAAATGAAGGAGATGAGTCAATCGAGTTATTATTGGCATGTGTGGAAATTAATTAAATATGGTGGGGAACGAAGAAGAAGGAAGGAATGGCATCACTGAGTGTATCAAATATCTGACATGTCATTTTCATGAGCAACACAAATTTGTGAGATAGTGAAAAATGAAACTGAATCACGTGCCTCCCTTCCCTTCAAACAATGCTCCATCACATATATTTTTTTCCCCATCTTCAACTACAAATATTAACCTTCAATCTCATCACTTTAACTGCGTCTTGTGTTCAACACTGCATCATCTCTAATAATTTCATTAAACTTTCTCTTTCCTTTTTTCAATCAATTAAATTGCTTCAACAAACTCATTACTCCTTTCTTCTAAATTATATGTCCTTTTACAACCATTTATTTTATGTCGTTTAGTACTCTCAATATAATATTTAATAATTTATTTTAATATTATTTTTTAAGATACATTAAATGTATTATTACTCCTTTCTTCTTAATTATATGTCCTTTTACAACCATTTATTTTATGTCGTTTAGTACTCTCAATATAATATTTAATAATTTATTTTAATATTAATTCTCACTTCAATAGATTGTTGATATGGAAACACATCTGTAAAAGATGAGACTTTGGATTCAATAGATTGTTGGTCCTACTTGATTTGCTTCACCTGTGACTTTACCCCACATTCTTCCATTAACCAACACCAGAGAAAGTGGCCAGATATGCATTTCCATTTTCAATATGAAATAATCACATTAAATTGAAATACAGAAAGTTTGTTGAATTGTTTGATCCAGTCAAACGCTGGCACTGCCTAATTTGGACCACCTTACTGGCTAAAAACTATCTGTTCTTACTTATGAAAAGGGACCAATCATGAGCTGGTTGGCTGGTTTGGACCAAACCTTCACACTTCCTACTGCTTTTGTTGCAGACTCCAGGTTTTCACCACAGCTTAACCATTTAACTGAAACCACTGATTTATTGCTGAGAACTTAGAACTGTCAATGATAGCAACCTCCGCAGAATTTATTATTCTGCAGTTCATGCAAAATTGCAAGTCAGAATTAAAACGGAGTATTCTGGATTTTGCAGTAACATATCCTTATTTGTTGAGGTGCATTAAATATCGAACTTGGACAAAACCATCAACACTCAGATATGAATAAGACAGCATCAAAATATCATTTATGTTGTTTACGTAGAAGACGGTATCTTCAAGAGATGATGCCATATATATACAATCAATCTGTTATGTACAAAACTGAAGAAACAATCATTTACAGGAATTTTTCCACAATCTGCACTCAGGTGCCATCGAAAGCTGCTAATGCACCAACAATCTCTCCCAGATGAGAAAAATGACTACGTTACAACCAAATATTGCTTCTTCCATCTACATAGTATTACTGGAAGACGAGTCCGTAAATACCTCTAAACAACATTAATTAAGGTCAATTATCGATTCAAAAAATAAATTAAATCTCACAAAACTTCAGTCTTCATTTTGCTTTCGCCAAGGAAGCTTCTCTTTGACTTCGAAAGTGACTTAGAAGCTGCTGCGCCTGCAGAATCGGCAGAGTATAAACATCAACAAACAAATCTCTTCGCCGTTCTACTAAACGGAAGAAATCTTCAAGAACTGAGGATCAAACAAAACCATGAATCGCAGCCAAGTTTCCGAAAGCGAAAGAGAGATTAATGTCATCATATTTTTAATAAATTTTAAGAATTGAAGGATAGAACTTCCCCACAGGAGAGTGAAAACAGCATTGCAAACAAATAAATGGAAGCCAGAAGGTATTTGTCCAGGAAGAAGCAACAATATCATGAAGAACAAGTATTTTGTTCCCATTGGTAATTTAAAATAGTCTAACATTTGATACTTTGCACGAAGTGCACACATGAAGACATAAAGATAAAAAGATACATAAAATTACTGAAATAAAATAAGTGTTGAGCAGCATACCTTTTCCTTTGCCCTTGGTGTGCCAGACTGAGACAAGGCAACAAGGGGTGGAACAGCTCCTTCTTGTAAAACAAGGGTACAAAATTTCGTACTATTCAGACATAATTGTGTTAGCACAGAGGCACCATTTTCTTTTCCCCTAGATGATCCCGTTTCAACAACCTCAACTAGCAATGGAATGCCTCCAGCCCGCACAATTTCCGTGCGACCTTCGTCGACTGTTGAAAGGTTTGCAAGAAGAGCAACTGCCTTGTCAACCATCTCAGCAGAAGGATCCATCAACTTTACGAGATGCTTCACGGCTCCAGCTTTGACTATACGGATCTTGTTTTCATGAAATATTGAAAGATTGAACAACGCAGTAGCCGCATCCTTTTTTCCTCGTAGAGTACCAGATGCTAAAAGATTAACCAAAGCTTTGACTGCGCCAGAGCGACCAATTTTTGCTTTATATTCTTCCAAAACAGAAAGGCTAAACAGGGCGGCTGCAGAGTTCTCTTTGGCTCCATCAGTTCCTGATTTCAGAACATGAATGAGCGGTTCTATTGCTCCTGACCCTGCAATCATGGCTTTATTCTCTTCGTTGATCGATAGGTTCAATAGAGCAGTGACAGCGTGCTCCTGGGTTAGCATAACTTCTGAGTAAAGCAGTGAAAGTAGTGGTTTGATAGCATCACACTGACCTATAACAATCCGATTCTCCATGTTGTGTTTTGCAAGAGATCGCAGTTCTGCCGCAGCTGTTGTCTGCACTTTGTTCGACTGGCTTTTGAGGTCTTCAATAAGCTTCTTGACATGGGAAACCGTAGTCAGATCATCAGATCCTGAGTCAGATGATGGAAGGGATTGTTTTCCGCTGCAGCTGTGGTTTCCATTTCCCATGACATCTAATTTTGTACTCAGGTTGCGCAACTGCTTTTCAATCACACCCGGAGAAAATACTGACTCTTCATTTGAAGATGCAGCACAATACTCAGATGTGATCTCTCCAGACAAATTGTTCAAATTTTCATCCTTGGTGGATATCCTAGCTACCTTATTTATTTCTGGAGGTACATACTCAATACTGGACATAGCACTTGAGGTCGATTCACTTCTGCTATGAACATATGATAGTTCATGAGACTGGAGCTCAAGGTTCTCATTATCCCTGATCTGATATATATTAGACCCTTCTTCACAAGATTTTTCCGAAACATCATCATTATGGTTCTTAAATCCGTTTCTGAATACTGGAGAAGATCTGGATACAGAATTGCTGCCTTGCAAAGAACGGAAACTGTCTGAATGCAATACATTTTTGTGAGACTGATATGATGCGAAGTTTTTGAGAAGTATATTATTTTCTTCACACCAGTTTGCGATCATAGCTTTGACAGTGTAATTGGTAATGAGATTGGTGTGTGCAAGAGCTTGACGCGTTGTCGGACAAATATTCAGCCCATGATCTATCCAATTCTGGATGGAAGCCCTCTCGTAAGTTTGACCTGAAGCCACAATTACAGGATCCAGCATGAGCTCCAACGACAAAGGACAACGGAAATATGAAGGGATTGGGACACCACTGCTGGGTTCACAGCGCTGAGCTTTAAGCAAACAATCGCGAATAATGGATAAGAGATCCACAATTTCTTCTATTTGATCCAAGCTACCCTTTTTCTTATTGAGCAAAATATTCATTCTATCCTTCTCCACAGCTACGCTCTCTCTCAACAGTTCCTGGTTTGATGCCAAACTGAGTGAATCGATGATCTTCATGAGGTGATCAGTCAAAGGAACAATGTCATCTCTCCGACATCTTATAGCTGCCTCTATATCTTCTGTTACCTTGTCATTTTTGAAACATTGAAGTTCATCTATGCAATGCTGCAAATGTTTACCAGAGGTCAGTCCTGCACTAAATATAGTCAACTAAAAGACTACCAAAAAAAGCACTTCAGGAAGAAAATATTAAATTACATCTTAAATCAAAAAGCATTGAAGCAGGGGGATAGGCTAGCATACCTGAACAACAGCTAAACTTGAAGTTAATGTAGAAGTCTGCAGTAATTCGCACATTACATTGCAAATCTCTAAGGAAGAGCTCTGAATTTTTGTCAAAAAGACATCAGTCTGTAAAACCTGGACGAGGAAAACATGCACAATATGAGGCCAAAAAGTCCTGTTACCTATACCTAAAAAAATTCATTTGACTAACACATTAGACATGAAAGTGAATACAAAAATAAAATCAAAAGAAAGATTGCACTTGTAGTACAAAAGCTTGCGCTGCGGCTAACTTCGTGTCAAAAATGAAGAATTTTCAAACCAAAGAACCAATAGACAAGATTACTACTAGAGCAAGTACTGTTACAGCAAGCATCATATTAATTCCATAAAAAGGGTCGCAAGTTCCGTATAACTAATAGAAAGGGTAGCAAGAGCTGTATAATAAATTTTTTTCCGGACCACCCATGCGAGGCGTATGATAAAGTTACAATATCACCAGTTGGAAAGAAAAAAGCTATCAACACATTTACTTACACTGCAAATCTTGCTCATCTTCGAGGACAAATTCTCAATGAATTCCCTAGCCTCATTTACAATCCCATCGAGTTCTTCAAACTCTTTACATAGGACTTCATTAGAAGATACCTTGTAATCAGCAACATCATCAAGGACAGATTTCAAATGCTTCAATGCTGTAACCATTCTTTTGCAATCTTTTTGAATTGGTAAAGGTATCCTTGTCTGGCAGGAAACTAAATGAATAAAGCGAGAAATACTGTTGATGAGACATCTTATGTTTGTTGTGTCCATGTGACCTGTATTGTTAAAACAAATTATAATTGACAAGAGAAAACATCACTATAACCAATCATTCTTAAATTGCACTGGAGAAGGGGATGCACAAAAAAAAGATCTCATTTGTCGTATCTACACAGATAAAAGCTTCGTGCATACAAAACCTTCATCAAATTTTAGTGATTCCAAAAAACGAATATCAAGTTGCAAGATGATATGACAGTAAAAATATACATAGACGAAATTTTAATCAATCCAATATCATTTCCAGATAGAACAGCTCCATAAACACAAAAAAAAAAAGTTAAAAAGGACTCTGAAAAGTTAAATCTAACAAGAAACGAGTAGTAACTGAATTTGAATATTCAGCACAGTATGTTAACAGTTATTTTGAAACAGCTGGAAGCATGCAAAATGAATGAAGAGAGTTATTCCAAAGAAAACTTCTATTAGTGTTTTTAACAACAGCGCCAAAAGATTCTGAACAGTTGTTAAAAAAGAAAAAAAGCTGTTTCTAAAGAAACATCCTCTTAACATGTTATAGCAATTGTGGCAAGCATTTAACAAAGCTACCCGCAAACCGAGGACTGCGAAAAATACTTGAGGAGCATCGAGGGTTAATGTCAAGAGCGATCTCTCTAGTTATCCTAATAATAAGACTCAAGGAAAGTGAACCGCTTGTATTGAACCTCGTAACCCCTGTTCCAAGAGTAAACATCAAAGAAGCTAAAGTTATCACAAGACCTAGTAGGAAAATTGTTCAGTGGTTTGGCACAGCATCTACTTATTGAATTCCAACTCAGTTCTCAAGTAAGTACCGCATCACGTGCTGTTTATTCCGTAACTAATCAAACATCAAAGACATTCTCAATGAGCTACAATGAAGATGTCACCATACAAACTTAGGGTGCCCCAGAGACACAATAAGCATGCACATGAGAATAACTGCATTTCTATTAAAACGTGAGCTCAACAACAATCCGGTTTAATAATAAAATCAAAATTATATTCGCTGGTTTTATTAATGCATGAAATATATTCCTGGTTTATAACCCAAGCTAGAAAGAAAAATCTCGAGTTCAGAAACCCATTCTAGTTTGACTAATGACTTCACACCAATATGAAAAGCAATTCATAACAATTTTTCAAACATTCACTTGACTTATCATGCCAGTCAGAAAAAAAGACAAAAACAGAATAGATTTTAAGCCTCCAATAAACCAAAATGTAGGAACCTCCACACTTTTAGAATTCAACCACACAACAAAAACAAGTTCGACGAAATTCACTTAAATTACTAGGGAAAAATAAGCAGCACCATCACAAACAATTATTGCTTCTCTTCTCAAAAATCAAGGAACGTTAAAATATTTTCATGCAAATTCAAGAAAACAGCTAACCATATTAACAAACCTAAACCAACCCATGATTAAAATAAATGATGAAACTAATTTTCCGCAATCACACCCTTGAGAGCTTTGATAACACAAAACAATTCCTAAGATTAAAACAAAAAAAAACGCAGCAAACCCACCAAGCAAACAGACAAACGAAACAAAAATTAAGGAAAGAAACAAAGTTTTGATCAAAATGGTACCTCAAAAAGAAACCCTTAAGCTGGAGAAACAAGAAAAGAAGAGATCTTGATGAACATTTGGGTGTGTTTAAGCAATAAAAGTGAAGAAAGATTTAAAGTTAAGATGAAACAAATAACATGGGACAGACACAACACTGTTTCTCCTCTGCTTTCATTACAAAGCTGCATGAGAGAGAAACATGAGGTTTCTGTTAATGTTATGAGAGATACTCTGAATAAAATAATATTAAAAGGATTATAAAATAGTGGGACCCTTTTTGTGGCTGGATTTGCAGATTTGTTGGCTTCTGTGTTCTGCAAGAGAGAGAGATTATTAAGAATAATTATTAAGAGACGAGAGAAAGATGGGAAATAATTAGTTATTAATATATTAATTGTTTAGTTAATGTAATCCTTAATTGGATTTAAGGGAAACAATCAAGAAATAAAAAGTAAAGATTACAGAAATAAAGTAGTACCACGTGTTGATACGACAGTTGGTTGTAGCGTTTTGGCAAAATTGACAAGTTTCTGCTTCACTTTTTTTCTTACAGCTGGATCTTGTTAGATATAAGAAATAGTTTTGAGTAATGCTTTATTTATTACTACAAAATAAGCGTCAAATTACTAGAAAAAAGAATTAAAATAATCTTTCTGCTCAATTCTCTTCTCCAACGAAAAGCATTCCTAGAAATTGACCGAATAAAAAAATTAAAAATCAAATTTTTTTTTAAAATTGAACAGATCCAATATAAATTATATAATCGAATTTTTTGTTTTGCTTCTAAAAAATTTCACTAAACAACAAACTGAATCGATCGAAATATATAAATAATTGATCCAAAATGATTTTTCAGTTCGATTTAGCCGGCTCAACCAAATGTTAAACACTCCCTTTTTAGGGCATGCAACTAGGGAATCAACATATTAGCAATGAGATTATAAATGAACTTAGATAAGACTAAGTCGTTAGCAAATACTTCAGTGCTCACCTTATCATAAGTTTATTTAAAAGAACTTAAAATTTGTTCTAATAAACGAGTCAAACTTTAATATCTTAATACTTGATTCGTCAGCTCGTAAAAAAGTTCAACATGGTATTTTAACGTTTGATAATTATGCATTTAAAATCTCATTTCTTGTATTTTCTTTTGATCGAATTGAATTTTAATTCATATATATATTTATCTCAAAGAAACCAAATAGAATATACTTTAAGTTATTTAGTTTAGCTAAGAGTTGATGAATACATATTGTTTAATTGGGAATCAAAATTGTTTATTTCTGCAATGATTGAGAAAATCTAGCAATTGTCGTTTAAAGATTGTTTAGGTTGATTATTAGGTAATACAACCTAACCTCAACAACAATTAAATGACAAAATTTAAGGTTCTTAAAATAAAGTTGGTTTTCCATTTCATTAAAAGTTCTTCCTCCAAATAAACAAAAGATATTACAGAAAGTCCATGCGATTTTTCATTAGTTTGGTAATTTAGAATCTCAACCACTCCAAGCAAAAGCAAGTTGGAATATTCATTATTAACTAACACAATACATGCACGGTTATTTTATAATAAAAATTTATATAATTAAAATATATAATTAGTTTTATATTTTTAAATAGTACAAATTTAAAATTAAAATTTAATTTTATAATTTCAACTTTATTAATTTTCAATTTTATACGTTAAAGTCATTGATTCTTATTATATTTTTATATATTAAATTTTTTATTTGAACGTTCAAAATAATTTCTTTAATTATTTTATTTAAAATCATGGTTTGTCAATCATAGTATGAATACAACTAAAAAATCATTTATAAGATTAATCGTCAGAATCTCATTTCGTTGAAATTTGTGTGTCCGCACTACATAAGATAGAAAACGATCTCTAAAGAGAGAATCTGTACTCGCAATCGTCGTGTGCGAGTGCAAGATGAAAGACTAATTTATTCCGAGCATGACGTTTGAGTTGTCGAACACATATAATTAAGTTAAGGGACTTAATTTATTTGGCAAAACGATTAAATTAGAAACACTTTTAATTTAAGGACTAAAGTGTAATTATGAATGAAAAAGATACATATTCACCGGTAGATACCTACCACTCTATAAATAATCATCCTTCCCCTCATTCTTCCACACACCAAAAGGAAGACAAGAGAGAGACTCTTCCACATACAAATAACCAACTTGGTTTCTCTCTCTCCGAATAGGTTGATCGAATTTTTTGGTGTAGGATAGAGTGCGAAACATTATCCGTATCTCGACATTCTTACGCTTGTGGATACGAGCATACCCTTCAATGAGGTAACATTTTTCTTCCGTTGCGCTGAACAGAATTCGAGGTCAGAATTTCTATTCATTTTATTTACCGCTTTAATTAATTATATTTTAATTAATTGTTATACATACATTTGTTATGTATTTATTCAATTTCTTTCATTGGTATCAGAGCAAAAAAGGCTCTTAGTTTTTAGAATTAATTTTCTAAATTAGACCGAAAACCTTAGGCCAGAACGATTACGAAAATAAAAGTTTAGAATTTGACAAATACGACCACACCATTGAACTTAGAAGGGCGAACACAATTGAAATATGTATTTCACATCGTCGAAAACTGACGGGGAAGGCGGCTAGTGAATGACACGCGCTGTCATTTTGAACGAAACGACGCGCTTCTGTTGGACAAGCGGTTGAATATTCGGTTCATACCCAAATGATGTGTCGTTTGGACTCGACCTAACCCGCAAACCGATCAAGACCCGACCCGAATCTATGACCCGACTCGCGTCCTTACTCAATCCACCTGAACAGTGAACCAGCAACTTAGGATGTGACACGTGCCGCATGTGGCTTATTGCGATTGGGCGAGAACCACTCGCATTGTTCGATGTTCATATCCACTATCATCGGTGCGTGGTGCCGCATGCGACGACCTCTGACGACCAAATTTTTCAAATTTTTTGACAGATTTAATATTGACAATATTCTGAAATTTTTGGTATATTTTGTGAAAATTTTTGAATTCTAAAAATATTTATTTCATTTAAAATTGTTTAAAATTTAGAATTTTAATTATTTTAAATGTACCAAGTTGTCAAATAAAATTCTAATAAAATTACAATATGTTTGTAACAGGTATTAGAAATTTATTATATAATTTGTTTATATTTTTGACATAATTCTATATGTGTTATAGAATAATTAATTAAAATTGTGAATTTTAATTATTGTAATATATTAATTTGTCAAATAAATTCTAATAAAGTTACATTGTGGTGTGATGCGTATTAGACATTTATTATGTAATTAGTTTACATAGTAGAGTGTTATTCTGTATGTGTTATAGATAATGCAAATCATTAAATGTCTGCGAAAGATGTCCGCATACGTAAAAGAGATTGAATTTTGAATTCTCTTGATGAACTCAAAATTAAGGAATATTTTTATTTTTGATTAATGATTACATTGTTGAATTTCAAATGTGTTTTAACAAAACGATGAAATCCAGAAATTAATTTTGAAAAGAAGTTTTATTTCTTAATTAAGGTATGATTTGGCAAATTGTTGGGAGTGGTAAAATAGTTTTTCTGCACGAAAAGATTTTACAAAATTTTGGTTTTGAAAAATGCCGAAAAAGAGAAAAAAATGTAATATCGTGAAATTGGATATGATCCAATAAATTATATTTTACGAACAATTGTATGATCTTAGTGACTAACGTGTCAATAATCAGGACTCTGTGAACCCCAATTTCACAAAACTTGTTTCCAAATAAACAATGATTTTGGCAACCATTTTTTTCTTTTAAAACAGAAAAGTATACAAGAGAGAAGAATTAGAAATACAGTTTCAAACATTTTAACAAAGACTGATATTGGTCGTACACAAAATACAAAGTAAAATGCGAAAGCTGTGGAAAACAATTTACATGCCCTGTTTGTAAATCACATTTATACTAGAATATGTATAGACATACAACATTAAACAAATTCCAAAACTAGGAGCTCGACCTTCTTCTGTATCGCACTGCTTAGCCCTATCGAAAACATAGTCTCGTCACTAATCCCTATCACTCTCACAACATTCAATAACATACAAGGGTGAATATATAAAATACTCGGTAAATGATAAACTTATTGTTGTTAAGATGAAGTGCAAGGGAATCTTCGGCCAACACGGGCGTGCTCGTGGAAAACGATGCCGTGTTCGTGCCTTAATTCCCTAATGGCTCACCGTCGCCATGTCTCATATAGTTTCCTTATTTCCAAAATACAACCAAACAGGATATCTTTATATCCACGCATATCTGGTGTATTTCATGTACCATTTTTTGTCGTGTCTATAAATATTTCGAAACTCTCATACCACTGTTATTTGCATCTTCACACTATTTCTTAAGTGAGGGCATCAATCCTAATTATTACTAGACTATTACCTACTAGGTCAATTATTAAACTCATTTGCCCCTTAAACCATTACCATTTTTAGGCTGCTAGTAACAAGGGAACGACCTTGGGAACGACCAGCACATACCGTTCTCCAGGCCATTCTCCCTTTCTGTTTTGCCTCATCAATAGAATGGCTGGGAAAACTGTTTGTATAGGCCGTTTACCAGCTCGTTCTGACCTTCTGTGCCCAGAAACAGCAATTTAACACTTAGGAGCTTACACAAAATAAACCTAATACATAATTAACACTTCATAAGCAAACCTCAAACATCCACAACCTTAAATCTCAACACAATCCTCACTTTGAACTCCTTAACCAACA
>CANYCX012845877.1:0-13380 GCA_948193385.1 Breynia disticha f. nivosa
TCTTCTCGCCATCCACTTCTACCACCACTTCTTTCGCATAGCAGTCAACTACTGCTCGGTTTTGGTACAACCAGTCCATCCCCAATATTATCCCGAAGTCTGCCATCTTCATCACTATCAAGTCTGCCACACAACTCAATTCGCCGATTTTCAGCTCACAACTCCCCAACATTAGGTCTACCATAACAACACCCCCAGCTGGCATAGACACTGCTACAACATATCCCAGAGACTCTACACTACCCCCAAGCTGCTCTACAATAGACTCATTCACAAATGAACAGGTAGACCAATGATGTAGAAAGTGTAGAAATAAGTATCATACCGGTGATCACGTCTAGGTTGGCTGCTGCCTAATCACGTGTCACAGCATAGACACGTGCCTAGGACGCAGCTGCAGCCCGAGAAGCACCTCAACCTCTCGCAGTGGTGCTCTAGTCCTACCACCTCTGACTTTGCCTCCACTAACAGTTGGGACTCCGTGATTATCTCTGACGCTGCTCTGTTAGGGAATAGGTCTCCCCTCATCACTGGCTTTGGCATGACAATACTTGATCTGGTGCCCTGGTTTGTTATAGTAATAACACAATTGGCGAGTGTCTCCACCAATACGCCATCCGACACTCTGATGTCCACCAGTAGGGAGTATATACGGGTGACTTCCCCTGCTTCTAGAACCACTCCTCTGCCTGATAGCCTCTCCACTAGAAGTTTGAGAGGATCTGAACTCTGTCTTCTTTTGTCCCCCGAAAAAACTGAAACCACTACACTTCTTCTGTTTCCTTCCCTTCAAGCAATCCTCCTCCTCCAACAACTCCTCTACCCTCAAGATTGTCTCCAAAAGCAACTGGTATGTAGGGGATTTCATAGCGATGTAGGTGTAGATACTAAACTGCAATCCCCTCTCAAACCTGTCCCTCCTCTATCTGTCATTGGCCACGTCCTTTGGCGCATATTGGGAGAGTCGGGTAAACTCTACCTCATACTCTGTAACTGTCATCCCCTTCTGCTTGAGCTCAAGAAACTCTATCTTCTTTTTACTGTGGAAGTGCTCTGGGTGTACTTCTCGACAAACTCCCTCTGGAAGTCAGCCCAGGAGCGTGTGGGAGGATCATTCTGACTCCCCAGGATTGCCTCCCACCAGTACTAAGCTCCCTTATCTGGTAGTGTGGTAGTGTACCGCAGGTTCTGCTCGGGTGTGCATCGAAGTCTTGTCAGAATATGCTCAATATTTCGGAGCCAGTCCTCTGCCTTAGCAGGATCAGCGGTGCCCTAAAAGGTCTGGGCGCACTGCTTGCGCACTTCTGAGAAATTTCTGTCAACTTGGAGACCCTCCCCTGGCTGTCCTCCCCGCGGTACTCTCTACTACTAACTGCCTTACTGGCCTCCCTGCTGGCCTAGCAACTGTAACATCATCGCATGGTAGAACTAGGCGTGGGCAGGGTCAAAAGCGATAGCTCCAGGTGCAAATGTTGCTCCCCCGGAAGCCGCTGGTGCTCCGTGCCCTGGTGCTGTCCCTGCCCTTGCACGAACTCCTAAGACTCGACGGTAACCTCGTGTGATACATCCTCGATAGGGGCCATCCTAAACAAATCACCATTTAAAAAACTTTTAGTTCATGAAAACAATGCAATGAAAAACAGTTTTCTGGCACAGTCCGCAGAGAATCTAATTTCTGCTCTGATACCACTAAATGTGATGCCAATTTTTACAATGTTC
This sequence comes from Breynia disticha f. nivosa, assembly GCA_948193385.1. Classification (NCBI taxonomy): domain Eukaryota; kingdom Viridiplantae; phylum Streptophyta; class Magnoliopsida; order Malpighiales; family Phyllanthaceae; genus Breynia; species Breynia disticha. The sequence goes on from CANYCX012845877.1 coordinate 1,720, forward strand.
GTTTTTAAGAAAATCTGAAAATCACACTATATTTTTTTTCCTTCAAAACTAAACGGTGAACAATCCAGTTAAGATAAACTTGTGTATATAAATGAAATCAAGAGTGGCATACAAGCATTGTCCTTAAACCAATCCATTACAAAATAAAAGTATGATAAATGCGGAAGCCATGGTTTTCGGTTTAAAACAATGCAAATGTCAGTAAGCCTATAATATCCTGTGTATGGCTATACAAAAATGCAAAAGTGTAAATGTCCCGAAAATTCGCTAGGAGCCGACCTGCTGCAGGTATTACACGCACGCGCTTTACCCAAAAATAAAGTCCCAGCACCGACTACTATCAATCTATACATATTTACACAGCAAAATAGAAGGTGAGTATTTAAAAATACTTAGTAAGCGATCCTTATAGGTTATTAAGCTGTATGCACAGGGGGTAAACCCCAAAATTTCCAATTTATTTAAAATATTAAAATAAAATACGAAGAAATATAGGAAAATTTTTTGCAAATTAATTAAGTAAATAATTGGAGGAAATAGTTGAGATTTATGATGAGGGAGGTTAAGAAAAATTTAGAAGGATTGTAAATTTCGAGAATTTTGAAATTTAGAATTTAATGTGGGTCGAGCTAAAATAGATTACGAAGCAAAGTGGACTCAAGCCTACTAAATAAACATAAAAATTAAACCCACCATCCTTATTCCACCCCACTCCAATGACATACTTCCCCCTTTTCCTCCCCATCTCACATCTTCTCCTTCCTCTTTTCTTCCTCCAGCCATTCTCTCCTTTCCTCTTGCTTCCATAATCAAAAACACATTTTCCACCATCAACCTTCACAATTTTTGCAGCAAGGAGTATTCCACACTTGAGTCATGGGTTTTAATTAAGTTAAACAATCCTTCTTTCTCTCCATCTCTGTTTTCCCCTCAACCCTAATTTTCTAACCATCATAACTCTCTCATTTTAGCTCCGATTTGAGCAAATGATGACTCGTTTGAAATATTGAGATGTGTAATAACCAATGGTAACCAATTTTTATGTTAAATCTCTGATTAGGATCTTGAAATCGTTCAGAAAGGAGGCTTCCTAAATAGTGACTAGATTTGGAGTTTAAGCAGAGATTTTGTGAAAACGCAATTCTATTTGCGTTTCGGCACTTGGATAAGTTTATTTGATGTATGTTAAGAGTGGTTTAAGTATTGGATTACTTAGGTAATACCATGTGTGTGAAATTGAAGCATGATTGAGTGATTTTGTTAGGTTTGGAAGAGGGGTTTATGATTTAGGTTGAATGAGAATGTTTGGAGGATGATTATCATTTAATCATACCTAAATAAAATAGATTGTAGCATACCGGAAGGATAGTAGGCAGAAAATTAAATGTGGTAATTGAGTTATTTGGTTGTGAGATGATGTTATGAGAAGAGAGGAGAAGTGAGTAAGAGAGGAATTAAAAATGCATATGATGTATGCATATTTTCATTATTCGTTTTGCATCATTGAATGAATGGAAGAGTAATGTGGAACGTCAAATGTTAATAATAGGAATTTGAACCGCGGCGGGAAGGGTTCCCAACCAAGCCGTTAGGCGTTTCGTGCGAGGTAAGTAACACAAGCGCAACTGTCACTATACTTGTATGCTTGAATGTGATATGGTGGTTTGGTTGAGAATTCATATATTGATTTCGCATTGTAATTTGTATTATTGGGTTTATTTGGATGAGTGATTAATTTACTCAGTATGACGCGAATTGCTATGGTTGGTTTGAATTTATGATGAGTGAACAACTCTATGCATGGTGATATGCATATTATGTGCTTTTGGATTACAACATAAATATAACTGTGGAAGTATTGAATGTGAGTTTGCTAAAGGCAATAAGTGTCTAATGCTTGAGTGGATGTTTATTACGTTTTGTTGGACATGGTTGGATTGAGCATGATTATGTGGTTATTTGAAAGTTGATCTTGAATTGGTATGTTATACGCTTGAAATGTGATTGATAAAGTATGTGTGCTTGTATGACCTTATATATGAGGTTGTATGCTCTTATATGATTTATGAGGAAATGATGAGAATGAAATGGGAGAATGTTATTATTGGAAAATGAATGTGATTGTTGATTTGGTATATTCGTTGTGAATACATGCCTTCGTGATATGAGTTTAATGGTGTTGAGCACTCATGAATAAGTACGAGTGTTTCTCATGGCTATGCTTCGTTGAAAATTGATTGATTGTTCGAGATTATTGATTTAGACTCAACACTTGATTGTGATGCATAGCATGTTCAAATTGTGAATACATGACGAAGGCATGATTTAGGGCTCTTAGTGAGCAATTTTAAAGAAAATGATAATGACTCTTTGTGAGCATAATGAGGGAGTGGTTATGGCCAAAATAGGGAGTTAAAGGGTATATCACACGTCGTGATTTTAATTCTGAAATATGACCTCTGAGGATATATCACACGATTGTGCCAGGCCAAAACAGGGCGATAATAAGGCCAAAACATGGCGTAAATGTGGATATCCAATTATTATAACCAAAACTCCCGGCCGAAAGGCCCATTTGCAAACGTCAACTCTATGGCCAAATAAGGGCGTAAATTAAAAATAATGTTTGGGATCATGAGTGATCAGATAAGAGATGCATTAAGGATCATGCATTTTGCATTATTGAGTCACATTCATAGTGATTATGTGGACATGAGTTTTGAATTGTTGTGAATATGATTGGAAATGAGAATAGATGATTTGAATGTTATATTCCAAGTTTTGATTTTGAATCTTGTAACTTGGTGGACTCGATAATTGCTGGATTCGATATGTTTATACGTTGTGCATTTGCATTAATTATAAATGTGCCAAATTCTGGAATTGGATGTTGATACATTGAGATTAAATGTTGGTTTGATATGAATTGATTCATGATGTACGAGTTGGTATGCCTTGTGGTTGTTTAATTAAAAAATGTGTATGAAGTGGAATGTCTCATGTTTGTATCATGTTTGAAGGATTAAAATATGTGTTTGTTTGGTAAAATATTGTTTATGAAGTTAAGAATTAGTTTGGTATAAATGTTTAAGTGTTTGGGGTGCAAAAATTTTATTTTAGAAGGTCTAAACGGTTTGAGGAAAGGCCTGGGTAGCCGGTTCCCCAAACCGTTTCAATTTTTAGATATTCAAAAATGGTCGAACGGTTTGCCAAACGGTTTGGGCTAGCCGGTTTGCCAACCTGTTTGGCACTATTCATAGCACTATTCACAACATACAAAATTTAACTGTTTTGAGTCTAAATGAGTCCGATTGTTTAAATATGAGTATGTTGACTTCATTAATTATTCTTATGATGTAAAATGACACTTATACAAGTTGTATAAATGTATGAATGCTATGGAAAGTTGTCCATGTCGGTAAGTGTTGCTTATTGAGTGTTAAAACTCATTTGCAATTTATGCTAGCCATATTCAATATTGGTAGGAAACTAGAGGGGCCAAATTTTGGACTTAAAGGTGCGAAGTTTTATAGTACGACTCGGCTAGAAGATTGAAGAACCAAGGTGGGCTGTGCACTATGGTGTTTTGACTATTTCATGTAAAATATTGTATTGGAAAATGATAGTGCATATATCCTTTTTACTAGGTTATTATTGAATTGGTATTATTCTAGTTCCTTTTCTTTAATAATCAAGAAAATTTTGTATTACTTTAATCTTCTTAAAACATATTTCGGTAAACCTTGTGTGGTTTAAGTTGAAATAATGAAATGTATGTTTTTATAAATTTGTTTTAAATTACTATTATCACGAATTAAAAATGATTTCCATGTTTGAGTACCATTTCTTGGGGAAAAAGAAATAATTATTTATGGAAATGGTAGTCAAATTTGGGGGTCACATTCGGCCTCCGCAGCCTAACCTCTTCCAATTTCACTATAGTTTTGGTTCATTGATTAACACACATAACAGGCAACTCAAACACAGCTGATTAATCTTCTTTTATAAGTCAAAACAGGGGAAACGGGCAGAGGAAACGTCCAGACTGGCCGTTCCCTGGCCGTTTGCCCTGCCGGACAGAAAATTCATAAGGGAAACGACCACATGGTCGTTCCCTGACCGTTTTCAGCTGCCGTCCAGAAGAACATACTGCATTTTAACCACCCAACCTTTCTAACTATTCAACACACATTAGGCCATCCTTTCCTAACAATTACACATCTCATGCTAGCACAAAGCATGCCATTTTTTAGAGTCCCATACTCATACACAAATCCAAACAATCCATCCAATTCATTCACACAACTTACAATCATCCATTCTAAACATATACTCAAGGTTCCATACACATTGTAAGCAACCAATTCAATGTTAATCACACAAGCTAAATCATCGACCATTACATACTCATTGCACATTTCCTTAGGATCATACATATACTTCCAACAATCGTCATACATTTAATTAAGTCAAGATAGCAAACCGATACAAGTGCAAAATGCTCATGTTTATGCCAATAATGGTTATGCTTATGCTTATGCATAGACACACAATGTACTGCTCCGGAGCCTTAAAATTTGAAAGAGGAAAACTTCACTTAACCTCTGTTACTCTTTCATAAATCTCGAGAGACTTCACTCTCTTTGCGCGTTTTGACCACGAGGTCCCTGTTTTCATATCCGAGCGACTTCACTCTCTTTGCGCATTTTAGCCACGAGGCCCCTTATACTACTTCGGCCACGAGGCCCTCATCATGAACATACATACAATACTTATGCTAACAGTGTCATGGTGCGATATAGTCAAGCAACAAATATTTCTTTCACATTCTCGCATAATTTACAAACACAGGCACAAGCCCCATTTTCAATACAAACAATATTTTACATGCACCTCTTATTTTCAATTTCATTCATAAGGATATGGAAGCCAACATTACAACATTCACATTTCAGCAAAATCTCAACATGTGCAATGCAACTATCTCACCATTCAAACATCCACATACCAAATTCATTTATAAATTTCCAAGAATTAAGCACCTACCTCTTCCAACTTAACATACCGCATTTCATTCAAACATAATCAGTCAACATAATACATTTCCACAACCAACACATTCTACATCAAAAGCAATAAATACGAAATTCATCCTTTTATATCCTGAAATAGCCTATTTGATTCAAGCATAGCACAACAACATAATATATATATGAAATCAACCATACATAGACAAAGTACACCAAAGTAAGTTGTAAAACACTTACCTCGCGGTCTAAGCACAATTTTATCGCCGGCCTCCGCCTCAGGTCCCGAATATTGTTCCCTACCCAAAATGTAATTATATTCTACGTGTTATTCACTAATTCAAGTCAAATTCCATACTCTCTCTCTTAGTTCTACAAAATAACCTTTTTCTCACAAACCCTAACTCTTCAATCCTAACCAAAATCTAGGTTTTAAGGTTAAAGGTTGGTAGAATCTTGTCCTATAACAAAAACCCAACAAAACCTCATACAATGTACCTATTTTCATCCATCCATTCAGATTACAAAAGGAAATACTCACATTGTTTTCCCTTTTACGAAAATGTGCTGAGAATACGATGGAGAGGAGGATAATGGATGGAATGTGGGTGTTTCTTGGTAGATTCTTGGGTGGAAATGCTTTAGGATTGAGGTTTTGAAGTGTACGAAGGGTTTGGGACGGTTTTGTGGTTTTTTTGGTCGAAATAGCCCTTTTTTTGTCTCCCCAACTTAAACTCGTGTCTTAATTATTTAACCTGCCAAATACATGCCAAACGGCCATGGGAAATGACCATGAGGCCGTTCCTCGCTGTTGGGAAGAAAAAAATGCTATGGAATGGCCAGCCTGGCCGTTCCTAGGCTGTTTTGGCAATTTCTTCGGCTTTTTTGTGCTGAACTCTCATCATTTCATTGTAGAAATTCCGGGGTGTTACACACCCAAACTGCGTCGTGATACCGGAACATTATGGTCAACCCAAAGACAAAATCCATAGTAATACGCTCTCATTTCCACTCTGGAATTGCTAATAAATGAACCTTTCTAGCTGGAGCCTGATTTTTCAGCCTTAATTTGCTGACAGCTCAAACACCTTGCGATAAATTCTACGATCTCTCTCTTTATACCCAGCTACTAGTATAGCAATTTCAAGTCTCTATACATCTTGGTACTGTCTGGGTGTACTGAATATCGGGAGGAATGTGATTCCTGAAGGATCTCTTCCTTCAATTTAGGAAAATTCAGCACATAAAGTCTCTGTCCATAATGCAAAGTTCCCTATTCATCTAGCAAATAGGGGGTTTCTCTTCCCCGTTCCACCTTTTTCTTTGCAAACCTCAACTTCTCATCCTCCATTTGCTTTTCCATTATTCGCTCCCTAAGTATCGGTCTCACCGATATATTGGCAAGCAAACCTTCTTCAATCATTTCTATCTCTAATCAGAGCTTCCGCATCACAAACAGTGAGTCCACATTATATGTAAGTACCTCGCCGTTCACTAAAGATTTTCTACTCAAAGCGTCAGCCACTAAATTAGATTTGCCGGGATGGTATTCTATCGAGCAATCATAGTCCTTTAGTAGCTCAATCCACCTCCGTTGAGGTTTAGCTATTTTTGGGTCATAACTTATTTTAAACTTTTGTGATCAGTGAAATTCTTGAAGGTTTCTCCATAGAGATAATGCCTCCAAGTCTTAAGAGCATGGATAATAGTTGCCAATTCCAGTTCGTGTGTCAGATAATTGAGCTCATGTATGTTTAAACAATTTTCTCGAGGTATACGCTATAACCTTCCCATTCTGCATCAACACACCACGAAATCCCATCCCAAAAACATCTGTGTAGACCACATACTCTCCGTCCTCTGACGGAAATGTCAACATTGGAGCCTCAGTCAACCTCCGCTTAATCTCCTCAAAGCTGCTCTAAAATTTCTCATTCCACTCAAACTTGGCATTTTTTCTTAGCAGACTGGTCAGCGGCCTTGCCAGAATTGAAAAACACTGGATAAAATGCAAATAATACCCAGCCAAGCACATAAAACTCCGTATTTCAGTCACATTCTTTGGAGCTTTCCACTCTTCCACTGCTTTAATTTTCGAGGGATCGGGTTGCATGCCAAATCTAGATATAACATGTCCCAAAAATGTGACTTCCTCCAGCCAAAATGCACATTTGGAGAATTTAGCATACATTTGCCTATCCCGCAAAAGTTGTAATGCTACCCGCAAATGCTTTTCATATTCATCTCTGCTCCTAAAATAGATCAGAATGACATCAATAAAGATGACCACAAACGTATCAAGATAGGACTGACAAATTTTGTTCATCAGGGACATGAACATGGCTGGAGCGTTAGTCAACTCAAATGGCATCACCGTAAACTCAAAGTGGCCATAGCGGGTCCTAAACTGTCTTTGGCACTGACTTTTCCTCTACCCTTAGCTACCAGTACCCTGACCTTAAGTCGATTTTGGAGAAAATTACCGCGCCTTTCAACTTATCCAGAAGATCGTCGATTCGGGGTAACGAATATTTATTTGTAATCGTCACCCGATTCAACTGACAGTAGTCAATACAAAGCCTCATGCTACCATCCTTCTTCTTAACAAATAGTACAGGCGCTCCCTACGGGAAAATACTGGGCCGGATTAAACCTTTTTCAAGAAGTTCCTCTAACTGCTTCTTCAATTCATTCAACTCTGCTGGCGCCATTCGATAAGTGCTATTCAGATTAGTGTTGTCCCTGGTACAGTTTCAATTTTAAAATCAACCTCCCTGCTATGAGGTAATCTGGAAAAATCCTCTGGGAATAAATTCGAATATTCACGTACCACTGGAACTTTAGACACCCCTACACTGGTTTTAGTGATATCTACCACACTATCTAGGTATGCCTCACACCCTTCTTTCATCAAACATACGGCCTGTACAGCAGATATCAAATAGGAGGGTATCACTCTCCTATCCCCCACAAACAACACTTCCTTTTGTCCACTAACCTCGATCAACACCTCCTTAGAAAAATAATCTACTATACATCTATGTTTCGAGAGCCAATCCATACCCAAAATTAACCCAAAATTTTCGAAACAGATAACCACCAAATCCGCCTAGAATTCCCGACCACCTATCATAATAAGGCAAGCTTTAACTACCTTTCTAACTCTTACCAATTCCCCAGACGACATTGTCACCTCAATTATATAATCTAAAGTCTCTACCCCCACATTAAACTTTAATGCATGGTCGTAATCAGTAAATGAACACGATGCAGCAGAGTCTACAAATATGTAAATAGGAAAGGCCAAAATATAATCCGTACTAGAGATCACATTCAGGTCATCCACTGCATCTCTACGAGATATGACATAAACCCTGGCCTGTGGTGCTGCTGGGGCTGGTGACTGGTTAGTTCTGGAGCCTTTCGCATGTGATCCTGCCCTTCCAGACTAGACACCTCATCCCCTATTTCCACTAGCACGAGTCTGATTATCTCCCACAATACTTTGAGGACGTTGAGCTTTAGACTCATCATAACTCTTCTTGTAGCAATCCTGCTCCCGATGCCTTGGCCTCTGACAATAGTAACAAATGATACTAGCTCTCTTCTGGCCATCGAACCCACTTCTCTCACTAGGCCGAGGAGAAGATATTCCAGTAGAGCTTGCTCCTCTGCCCCCTGCTTCTTGAAACCTTTGGTCACTTCGGACCCTTGAGTACTGGAACTCTTTACCGCACCAGAAGTTCCTTCTTGCTTCGCCTTTTTGGCATCTAGAGGCTTCTCCTCTCCCAAAGTTTTCTCTGCTCTCAAGGCAGCAGTGATCGAAGCTGAATAGCTAACAGGTTGCATGGAAAACAACTGACGAATCTCCCTCTTTAATCCCATCTCAAATCTATTCCTCTTGGCCTCGTCAGTCGCCAGCTCTTCTGGCACATATCTAGAGAGACGAGTAAACTTCACTTCATAATTGGCCACAGGAAGATCTCCTTGCTCCAGCTTAAGGAACTCAGCCTTCTTCTCTCTCCTGTACACTGGTGGAGTGTACTTCTCAGCAAAAACGACATGAAATACGTCCCACATCATCGTAAGTGGTTCATTCGAACTTCCTGTGACCATATCCCAACAGTTGACTGCCTCCCCCTCAAACAATGAGGTTGCATATTGTACCTTCTGTACAAAAGTACAACTCATCCTTCTTAGAATCCTCTCTGTGTCCCTCAACCAATCTTCAGCAACGGAGGGGTTGGTAGTGCTATAGAAGGCCTTTCCTCTAAGCTTCCTAATCTGCTCATAGTTTCTGTCGATTTCTAACCTCTGCTCCCTCACAGTCTCTCCTATAAGATCTAGGAGTTGTTGGATAGCTGGAGGTTGATCTTGTGCTTATGCCTGAGGGTTAGACGGCGCTTGCTCACTTGCTTGAGGATCATTAACATTTCCTTGCACCGACTCGAAAGAATAAGCGGCGGCGTGTGCACTTTCTCCTTGTCCATCCTCCATTTCTAAATCATGTTGAAAAATAGAAATCTGAAAAACGGATAAAGAACTCCATTTAGAAATCATGAAGGACAATGTACATTTTCAAAATCAGCATGCATGCCCGTGAAATAACTTTTTGAAAATCGACTTGGAGAACCCAGAATTTCAGGAACCGAGGCTTTACAAAACCTAGGCTCTGATACCACAAATTGTGACCCCCAAAATTTAATTACCACCCGTTGTTTTTATAAGAATTTCCTTAAAAGTGATAATTAAATCTTGGACATCATTAGTTTGATAAATGAAAATTTAAAATCTGGTTGCCATCATGTTTCCCTCATACATTCAAACATGCACAAAACTTTATATAAAAAAACATCTTTCTTTACAAATTAATAATTTACAAAGTTTATTTTAGGTAATATAGGAAAAGAAACCGGACTGGTTCCATTTCAAACTTAACCTTACAAAATGAATGTTTCCAGCACATTTTCAAATACAATGTCCGAAAGTTAGGAGAGAGAAAACCTAGTGCACAACCCACCTCACCTTCTTCGATCCACAAATCTGAGTCAGAGCGGCCAAAAGCTATACACCTTCTTATCCAAAACGTTCCCTGGGGTCCCTGCCCATGCCCACACGGAAGGTATAAAACACCGTGAGTCGCGAGACCCAATAAGCAACACTCACAGACATGTACAACCATCCACAATTTAATTATTGATAAGCTCAGAACAAGTCACATTATAAACATAATCATAGTTTAATGTATCATCATATCCTATAAATCACAAAGTAACAATTATACTTAAATATAAGGTATCCAAACCAACCAATTCAAGCAGAACTCAGTGTTTCACAAGGTGTCAACATAGACTACGCGTTGTGGTCTGGGAGTACGCGTGGTCGCTACCAACGCGCGTAGTCAGGGTGCAAACAAACGCGTGGTCGGGCTCAAACTACGCGTGATTATGGCAACATCGCGTACTTTGAGACCACCCCGCGTGGGACACTAATTTCTTAGCCAAAACTCAAACCAAAACACCTACAATCCATTCCAACTTCAACATCCCAAATCATACTTCAACTTTCAAGAACCCACAAAACGAACAATGCCAAATTACACAACATAATCCATTTTCCATCAACCAATCTAATTCGACACAAAGGAACATATAGTTCACATTCACTATCAACATATCATATGATAATTTCAAATCCAACCATCAATGAGCATAATGATGTAAATTCATGACTCTTAATGCAACACATATAATCATGCTAATTCTCACTTTGGTTTTTGTTTACGCCCTGTTTTGGCCAATATGTTGACGTTTGCAAACGGGCCTTTCAGCCGGGAATTTTTGTTATAACTATTGGATATCCATATTACCCCCTGTTTTGGTCTTATGTTTGCTCTGTTTTGGCCTGGAACATCCGTACACACGTTTGTACATCGAATAATCAACCACTGTGCCCGGTGTAGCATGTTTTATATAGTACACGTATTATTGTGCACTAAGTACCAAATTTTACGCACTAAGTGCCATAACCACTCCCTCTTTAATTCATTTGCTCACTAAGAGCCTCTATAATTCAATTAAGTCTCACATGCTCACTAAGAGCCTAAGTGCATGAATGCCATTTACACTCTATGTCAACAACATACCATTAATTCGCTTTGACATTCAAGATGGAATCAATCATGAATGATCATATATTCTCACACTCTGGTTCACAAATAATCACCTGAACACAAACCTTCACATCCATTTCAAGTATGACATTATAAGCATTCTGTCATAGTGAATCATACCTGACTTATAATCAATCAACATTAAAACTGGTGATACAAATACATATATACGATAAGTACAACATCATTCAAGCAACATACAACCGTAAATAACAAATACTCATATCAAGGCACTTATCATATGTCATTGAACAGGCTAATCATAACACCAATTCAATCCATCAATCATATTAAACATTTGTTCACAAGCAAGTCACACACAAGGATGGTTGCATTCGTGTTACTTACATCACAAGACTCGTTTAAAAACCTGACTAAGAACCACCCTCGCCTTGATTTGGTGCTCCTATTAACAATTAAGAATTACACCTATCACATATATGCATAGAACTATGAAAAATC
>CANYCX012846193.1:0-16078 GCA_948193385.1 Breynia disticha f. nivosa
CTTCTCCTTCCTAAGCTTTTCTGGAAATGGCAATGAAGTAGTAAGTTTATGATCCTTACCTGATTCTAGAGTAGGTGTTGTTGAACCTTCTTTCTCCTTCTCAACCTTTTCACTTTCCACTTCAACATGTGGAGAACTTAACTGCTTTCCACTCCTTAAAGTAACAGCCTTAGCATGTGCTCTTGGATTAGGCTCAGTATTAGATGGTAGTGATCCTTGCTGCCTCTCTGCATTTGCTCTTGTAAGCTACCCAAGCTGATTCTTAATGTTCTGTAAAGAAGCAGTAAGGTTTCTGTTATAGGCTTCCTGCTGCTGCCATCTAGTTTCTGACCCTTGCATGAACTTTCCCAGAATCTCTTCCAAATTTGGCTTGTTTTCTACCAATGGAGGTGGTCTATATGGCACAAATGGTTTTGACCCCTGTCCTTCATTAGCAATTGGAAAAGATGATGTGTTATGCCCACGTAGAGGATCCCTCCATCTAAAATTCGGATGCTTGAATTGATGTTGGTATTGGGGCACATTTGGATTGAAAGATCTTTGCAAATTTCCCATATAATTAGCACTTTCAACATGTTCAGAAGTTTCTGCAACAAGTGCATTCATTCCCTGATTCAAGGCAAAATCTTCAAACCTATTAGCCAAGTCATCCAATTTTGAAGTTAGACTATTGAGTGTTGCAGTATGATCACTAGATGAACCAATTTGTTTCACTGCTCCTCCTCTAGGAAATCCCCAATGATAACTGTTGGTTGCCATACCCTCAAACCGCATTCTCAAACGCGGCATGGAACACAAAATTACGCGGTATCGGAACGAACCCGCGTTATGTCTCCTTCACTCCGCGTTCTTACCTGGAGGTTCGAATGTTCAGTTGCGAACGTACGCGGAGTCGGAAGATACTACGCGGATTCAGTATGATCCCGCGTACTGATGAATGAAGACGCGTTCCTTCCTGCATCTCCGATTTGATTTCTCAACAAAGTACGCGGATTGGGTTGTCATTACGCGGGTTAGAATCTACCCCGCATTCTACGCACTAAAACCGCGTTCTTTCCTGTATCTCTGGCTTGCTTCGCTCAAAACTACGTGGATTTGGAGATAAGTACGCGGGGTGGTATCTACTCTGCGTACTTATCCTTCCAAACCGCGTTTTTACCTGTTTCTGGCACAAATTTGACACAATTTTCCACAAGGCTACATTAGAACAAACTTCAATAAAAGATAGTATAAACAATTAGTCCGCTCATAAAACATGCACTAAAACATACACAAAACACTCTTAAATACTAACGAAAAATTGTTGTAAATACGTTTTATCACCAACCCATGCTCACCCCTAAAAATATGTATAGCTTTCCAATTGTCGCACCGTAGAGGAATAGGAAGAGAAGGTGCAATATGAAAGTCAATGAGGATATAAGATAACCAAAGAACATTCGTGACTATGTTGCAATGCTCATATTTTATTGAAGAACGTCATACTTGTTTCTTTCTCTTCTAAGAATGAGATTGCATCCTATAAAAACAAAATAATTAGAGATAGACTTGTAAGAATGCTTACACTTAACCCAATTAGGATTAATTTAAAGGGAAAATTTAATGACTGTACAGGTTGATGTTTACATATTGTGAAAACAACACAGAAGTTTCTTAATTGCTGTTATAACAATTGTAACATTTTATATTTAAAAAATAATCAATTTTTAAATTGAACCACATAACAGACCTGTTCCTTAATTTTTTTTCTCCCCCAAACATGTCTCAAAATCAAATTCCTAAATATCAGCAAATCTTAATAATAGAATCATTTTTTGAAAACAACGACGCATTCAAATTAAAAATTCAATTGCAGAAATCAAACATTCACGATTATTTTAATTTTTTGCCAAATCTTAATTACAGAAAATCTCTATCGAAAAATAAACACCCATTCAACACAACCTTCAATTGTAGAGATAAAAAACCAATCCAAATATTACTTTTTTTTCAAAATCAAGAAAATCGATTCAGAATTATGTTCGGAGAAATCAGTTGTGCTTCAATCTAGGTATGAAATCAAATGGAATCATTCTTATTGATTGTAGTTTTAAATCAATTTTCTATCAAAATTTCATAATCAAATCTTTTTTTTTGAATTTTTCACAACGAGATTAAATCTTAAAGTTTTTGTTTTCTAAATTTCACAAAGGTTCACATTATCAAAGTTCACATAACATATAGATGTATTTAAGCACACGCACAAAAGTTCACAGAGGTTCATATGCATAAGTTTACAGAAAAATTCTCAATAACTTCTCACACGTTTTAATGTTCACATAGGTTCACATGCACAAGTTCACATATGAGTTTCCAAACACTTCAACATACTCGCTAAGGTTCACAAAAGTTCACATGTTTAAGTTCACATAAATAAAAATTCTCAATTTGAGCATTCCTTCTAAGGTTCACATACACAAATTCACAAATAATACACGATCTTAGGTTCACATATGTTCACATTCACGAGTTCACAAAATCTATACTCAAACACTTCACAAACTTTCTAAGGTTCACAGGGGTTGACATGTTCAAATTCACAAAAAAAATTCTCAATTTAAGCACTCCTTTTAAGGTTCATAGAAGTTCACATCCACAAGTTCATAAGTAAATTCACAGACTTTCTGATGTTTACATAAGTTCACAGTCATAATTTCACAAAATGTATACTCAATCACATCACATTCGTTCTAGGGTTCACAGAGGTTCACATGCTCATGTTCACAAACAACTCATTTCAAACATTCGTTTTAAAAGTTCATAGAAGTTCACATTATGAAGGTTCACAAAGTCCATAACCATTTTAAGCACATGTTCTAAAGTTCACAGAAGTTCACATGATTAAATCCTCAAAAATATATAACCAACTTAAGTACAATTTCTAAGGTTCACATAAGTTCACATAACTATTTTCGTTACTAAATGTTTGAAAAAGTATAAAACAAATTCAAGCAATACTTGCATTACCCCAAAGTTCATAGAGATTTACAATAGAAGATTCAAACAATATGTCTAATAACTCAAATTCATATAGGTTCACAAAATTTAAAAACGAAATTCATCAGACAGTTCCACTAATCAAAATAAGTTTCAAAAACAGAAACTGTTGTCAAAATTTATATCATCCATTTGTGTTCTAACCAATAGTGTTTAAAGTTTTTCATAGAAACAACAAAATGTTAATCCTAAAATATATTCCTAATTTGTCTCGCTCTGATAATTCCGATCTTCCTTCATCAATCCATGCACCAACTGCGGCTACCTTTGAATAGCACAAACGTCCAAAATGTGCGCAAACACATATTCCTTCAAAGATTCCAAGCATGTAACTAGCAAAAGATTTTTAAACAGAGTTGCCAAATCTGTATGATCGAAGAATGAGACTTTTCAGCTAAAATGTTCGCCGATAGGGACAATAAAATCAATTCCCTACAACATAGACACAAAGTATCATCAGTTTAAAACTATGTTTTTATTTTCAAAAGTTCACAAAGGTTCACATAACCATATAAAATCATAAACTTGGCTAATTAAAACAGATTGTCACAACATACAGACACATGTCTTAAGGTTCACAAAAGTTCACATGATTACTTAAAAAAATCGATAAACATAACAGTCTGTAACTAATTCAACCAACACATGCATTAACTTAAGTTCACAGTAGTTCACATAGTGAATATTCACGAAGTCCAGATTCACATGATTAAACTTGCAAAATATATGAACAATTTAAACACACTTTTTAAGGTTCACATGACTATATTCGATAATAAATATTTTCAATGAATAAAACAAATTTAATCAATACATGTGTTACCATTGAAGTTCACAGAGGTTCACATTAGAAGATTCAAAACAATACATCAACTAAATCAAGCAAAAACATGCATTAAGTTCACATAGGTTCATATTATAAGATTCAAACAACTCATGCATTAACTCAAGTTCACATTAGTTCACTTTGAAAGATTCACTAAGTCAATAACCAATTTAAGCACATATTATAAGATTCACAGTGGTTCACATAAAGTTGTATAAAAACGGCGATTCACAAACGTTCACCCAACGGATTTAAATTGAAAAACACCTTACCCCAGGAGCATTCAACCCGCCACCTATAACTGCACCAGAACTTTTTCTAGTTTTATTCGACTTTTTTTTAGCTGGGCAACGTCAAAATCACCTTTCGAAGTCTCATCATTTTCTTTCTTTTGTTTTCTTTTCTCCATAACTTATTTGGCAGACTTGTTTGTCATTCTAACAATACAATTAGAAAGAGAAGGCATAATTCTATCAAATTTACACCCATATTAAAATACTAATGAAAGCTTCAAATCACAAAAACGCATATCCAACCACAAAAACCTTTTTTGATCGACTCAAACCCATCTCCCACAATAAACAAAATCTTCACTGTCAACGCATGGAAATAGATGACAAAATCCATCGTCACGACGCAAAAAATAGAAAAAAAAACCCAAAAAATCGGCCACTATTAACAAAACAACATTGATGATTAACGAAAAGTAAAGAAAAATGAATGCTTTACCTCAAATAATGACTTCAAAGAATGGGTTCTTCTTTAAAGTTCAAAGTTTCTTATGAGAAGCTTCTCAAAAACATCTTCCAAATCTTTTGATTTTCAAAGAAATTGAGAAAAAAGTGCACATTAGAAAGATGGATGGAGAAAGAGGCGTGGAGTAGATGGTTGCGATGGAGACAGAAAGTTTTTTGGGGGTTGAGAGAAACACGTCGTTTAGTTTTTTTGGGTTTCCAAAATGAAAACTTTAATTGAACGTGATTATAGGAGTGTATTTCATAACTAACTGGTATTGACTAATAATGCAATATCAAAACATAAAGTTGTTATTAATATAATATAAATCTTAAAAATAGTTAAATTTCTAATTAAACAAACTCACGTGTTATTTTCTCAATCTGAAACTCTAAAAGTTACTTTGGGGGTAATTTCCTCAAAGAAATTGTCGGTTATAACTGCAATTTCTGATTCTTGAACAAAATTGGACAAATCTTTTGTCATCCCTCAGCCTTTGATGTATGTCCATTTTATCCTTTCAATTTTAGAAAATGGGCACTGTATTCCCTTGAATATGAAGTGGAGGACTTGGACACTAAAAATTACTGTAAATTATTTTACTAAAAACACCTCACAAATACAACCTTTTAGTGTCCTACACTACACACACTATAACTCTTTTTTTATCTCTCTGCTCCACTCCTTCTTTGCACTACTTATCTTTTCTGCTTCTACGCCCACTCCATGCAAAACACCTCTATTTATAGCACTAAGTTGCCGACCTTCAATGTCGGTTCAACCTTCTTCACTTTTCCAAAATGTTCTAGTCTTCACTCCTACACATTTCTACAACCTTCTAAGAAGAGACAAGACACTCCACCTAATTCTAGAATTGTTGAGAGAGAGAGACGGTGACTTTTTAACACTCCCCCTCACCGGCTATTCTCTCGTATAGCTCGTGTCGAGTCATCATGCCGAGTTGTCTTCGGAACTTTTCAAACTTGACTCCATTTAGTCCTTTATTAAAAATGTCAGCAATTTGATCTTCGGTCTTGACATACTTAATCTTGATGTCGCCTCTTAGCACCTTTTCTCAGAGAAAGTGATAATGAACCTCCACATGTTTAGTTCTCGCATGGAATACCAGATTTTCTGCCAAGCGAATCGCTGACTGATTGTCGCAATATAATTCTACCTCTTGGTCAACTGGTTGATGTAAATTCTCTAATAACTCTAAGAGCCATGTGCATTCTTGTGTTGCAGCCGCTTCTCTATATTCTGTTTCTGACACCGTCGGTTGTCTCTTACTACACGAAGACACTACTCCTGATCCCAGCGAAAACATGTACCCAGTCGTTGACCGTCGAGTGTCACGATCATTAGCATAATCGGCGTCGCAGTATCCCACAATCTCAAGTGCAGCACCTTTCTTATATAGAATACCAAAGTCAATACTATCTTTGACATACCTCAATATGCGACGCACCGCTTCCAAGTGTGGCTTCTTTGGATTTTGCATGAATCGACTTAGTACTCCAACTGCATATGCGATGTCAGGTCGGGTCAAAGTTAGGTAGATTAGACTACTCACCAACTGCCTATACATTGTGACATTCTTCAACTCCTTTCCCTCCGTGGAACACAATCTTGCATTAACTTCTATTGGAGTTGATATCGGCTTGCAATCCAACATGTCATACTTCTTTATCAAGTCTTGGGCATACTTTTGCTGACAGAGGAATAAACCGTCTTTTTGTCTTCTCAACTTCAAGTCCCAAGAAATGGTTTAATTCTCCAAGCTCTTTCATATGGAAGCGAATAGCTAGATTGCTCCTTGTTCGACGAATCTCTTCTTTATCGTCTCCAGTTATTACGAGATCATCCACATATACTAGTATGATAGCAAGTTTGTTGTCTCGTACCTTCATAAATAGGCTTGAATCTGCTTGTGTCATTGAATAACCTGATTGCAGGAGAAATTCTCCGATCTTTTCATACCAAGCTCGCGGGGCTTGCTTCAATCCGTAAAGTGCTTTCTTTAACTTACATACATAATTAGGATTCTCTTTGCTTTCAAACCCTTGAGGCTGCTCCATGTATATTTCTCGATCTAATTCACCATGCAGAAAGGCGTTCTTGACATCCATCTGCCACAACTTCCACGACTTACTTGCTGCCAGCACAAGCAACACTCGTACTGTTGTTATTTTTGCAACTGGACTAAATGTTTCATCATAATCCACACCATACTTTTGTGAGAAACCTCGTGCGATTAACCGAGCTTTAAATCATTCTATCGATCCATTAGGCCGAGTTTTTACTTTATACACCCACTTACATGAAATGGGTTGCACGTCTTTCGGTCGAGGCACTACCTCCCAAGTCTCATTTTCGTTTAGTGTCATGATCTCTTCCTCCATTGCTTTCCTCCATTCTTTTGATTTTGTTGTTTCTTCGTAAGTACTTGGGTCCTTTACATCATTGTACTTTATTAGTGCAGCATTCGCATACTTGGGATTTGGTTTTCTCTGCCTCGTTGATCTTCGCACCTGTGGTGTCGAATCTTCTAAATCTTTATCTTCATCGTCGCTCTCTTCAATTTGTCTACGACGATCTTCTTCACAAACCTTCTCGTGAATTCCTTCACGCCAGGGAGATCTTTATTTTCTTGGAGATCTTTCTTTTCTTGGAGACTTCTCCAATGTAACTTCTTCATCTGACCCAATCTTTGTCTTTGATTCTTCCTCGACTCTTTCTTGTAACTTCTCTTCTGTCTCTTTTGTATCTGGCAAGACTACTGCTTTCGGGGACCCCACGACGACATCTCATCGAACACTACATTGCGAGAGATGTAGCATTTTCCGGTTACTGGATTGCAACACTTCCAACCCTTCCTTTGGTCATCCCTCAGCCTTTGATGTATGTCCATTTTATCCTTTCAATTTTAGAAAATGGGCACTGTATTCCCTCCTAAAAAATTATTATTAATATTTCATATCAGTAAATTTAACATAACCTGTAGTAAATCTGCAGCTATGCTCTTTTAGTAATTGATAAATAAAGGTATAAAAATGCTAACGAATGGACAATTTCTAATCTAACATTTACTATTTCATATCAATAAAAATGTTCTATTCATATTTGTCTTTTCCTTTCTTCCTCATCCAATCCATAACCATCTCTACCATCGATTTGATATCTCCATTTCCTTTTTCTTAATTCTACCACTCCTCTCAATTTGGATGGTTGGTAGAAAAACCTTAAGATTTATATACAAATACAAAGTCGAAATGACAATATTCAATTATATATTTAGTAAAAATTAAACAAAATATTTAAGAATATTGATGAGTAATATTTTTTGGATAAAACATTGAAATTAGTTTTAAAAAAAATGAGATGTTAGATTTATAAATAATAATTAGAAAGATTGTAATTAATAATTATTGAATCTACCCATAATAAGTTATGAAGGTCGAAATATACTTTTAACTTGTCTATTTATAAATAGAACAAAAACTAACCCTATACCCTACTAGTTGAATTCTGTCAGAACCACAAATATATTCTTGAGGGAGTTTTCGTGGGCAGTATACTACTAAAGTACACATAGAAAAGAGGCCGATAAGTTTGGACTCACTATACTGACATATACTTGTGGAAAGAACAATCAAAATTTTACCGAGAGAAATTTTACATATGGTAATACATTAATTCCGCTGCAAGACAGAACAAGTAAGTGTCGTTCTTATTAATTTATACTGTGTAACCTATTATATTCTTTCAGTTATTATATATTCCAAAACCTTCTGTCGTACCAATCTTGGATGTTGTTAAAAAAACCATCATATATCACTCATTCTTGCAAAACATATGGACTTTTAATGGATGTGTATGTCAGAGAGATGGTCACGAATGTCAGTCCCGTGGAGGTTGAGATAGAGGATATTTTGCATCCTAATAAGGTTGAACCAGTCATTTTTTGTTTTTCATTTATATAAAATAATGGTGTTATACGTTAAGTGAGGGGCAAAAAGAAATACCATTTTTAAAACTAATGGTGTTTAGAGGATTAATTAAGACGTATTTGAGGTTTGAGATGGCCTGATCAATATTATGCCAGTGAAAAACTCTCCGAAGTTCGTTTGTGAGGCTTCGGACATGCATGAACGACAACGTTTGGGGTTTAATTCTAACTCAGTTATTTATACCTCAAATTGTTCCTTCAAACAATCGAACTTAATAAACCACTGTATTTTGAACACAAGCGTTCAAAATTTATCGATCACAGATTTGGAACAAGTACTGGACTTTCTTTTGCACCAAAGGAACCCTAATATTCTACACAAATGCAAATAACAGCTTGGCCAAAGTACTTGCTGAAATTCTTTCATTAATGAAACTATAGAAGGAAACCATATAACGACCAAAACCAAAAAGAGAATGAAAGGAACAAAACGTGAATGGCATTCATTAAAGAAGGAAATATGAATCAGAATGGCTCTAGAAACTCCTTCTATACGTAGTGGTCCAGAATTGATATGTCAAAATAGCACTATATATCACCATCATGTGCTGCAGTTTTAGGTGTAACTATATTTGAATTGTCAACTTCCATTTCAATGAAAACCCATTTATTTTTCAAAAAACTGCACATCAAATTTACGTTACCAATATGCTATTTCTGTGCATCACTACAAATCATTTCTTCAAATGTTCACTTTGTATTCAATTTTCTTTGAAAACACTCAAACAAACAAACCCTAAATTATAGTTTGATTTATTTTTATTAATATCAAATATTAAAAAATTTAAACAATATATATTTTTTTAAAAATAATAAATTTCTGCAAACAAACCAAACTTAAATTATAACTTCCCCAATGTTTTGTACTTTGGAAAGTCTGAAAAGCCACGAAAGAGGTAGATGAACCACATAACATGCTTGCTCATTTTTGGCATTTATATTCCGTATGAAATTAATTGTTACCAAAGGAATTTAGTGAAATATATATGGTGATAAAATATATTTTTTTTGTAAAGTTATAATTAAGATATATTTGTCCTTAGTAAGGGCAGCAGAAGATGCCCATAACGTTATGTTTGGTGGGGTCAATTTGGAATAATGTGAATGCAAAAAATGTGTCAACGTCTATTGTTGTTGGAGCTTCAACTCGTATCTCTCTCACTTGTTTAATTATTCCAACAATGACATTCCTCACCCAAATTAAATAATTACATTTTGTTTCTTTTAATGCTTCACCATGTATTTAAACTCATCCTCAGAAAGTAACTTCTGCTTAAGAAATAACAGCAATATTTCTAAAATTTTAATTTTTTTTTAAATTTTTTATATCATATTGCTTGGTATCCATTTATTTTTATATTAAATGATGAATTGGCTAGCCTATGAGGAAAAAGTGACGGTCTAATTTTTTCATTGAATTTTTTTTTGCTTCAAGATCAATCTATCTTGAAGGCTTAACCTAAACTGCAACTCAAAACCGAAACTACTAAGCGCGTAAATCAACTGGCGTGGGGTTGTTCTAGCTTAATCAGAGATCTCGAGTTTGAGTCCTGGGTACGCAGCTGCGTTAAAACTTGGTTAGGAGAGTTTTGCCTTCCTTGTAGTCCTGCCTGGCTCGAACGAGAATTAATCTGGGGTACCTAAGATACTTTGTGGTTCAGACCAAAAACAACTCAAAACCGAACTTAAACCATGATTTAAAACTAAGGATGTAAGCAAGTATTTGTTCTATTAATTCTAACTCGAATCCAATGTAAATGAGTTTGGGATAGGTAAAAGTAATTAAAACCCCATCTGTCATAGGTTTGGGTAAGATATGGATTCACCCCTCTAGGTACCCAAAATCTGAATTTGTTTAGATAAATGGATTTAGATAGCAAGTACTCAACATATCAGAGCTCCCTATCCAAATTTTATTTTTATTTATTTTTAACTTGAATGAATTTTATTAATTTTTCATACTTAAAGACTTAATTTTTAATTTATCGCCTATTTTAACTAATTTCTATATTTTTATATTTTTATTAAATAATACGAATATTATTTAAGCGGGTTCAAGTTGTTAATAGGTATGAGTTCATATTTCAAATTTTTTAAGATACCCAACGTGGTTCTATCCCTATTTAAAATGAAGTGGGAATCATACAACTCTTATTGAGGAAACCTTCGCCAAGTTAAAGCAACACCAAAGATCCTCGATTACTCATATATTCTGAGAAATCAACATGAGTGCAAATTGACTTGTTAGTTTTGGATCATGGATTCCATGAATTTTAACATCTACTGTATGTTTTACATAAAATTTTGTATCAGGACATGAATGGTACTAATACCACGAATGTAACTCAAGAACGTTCAAGCAATAATATTCAATACCTTCTTTTCATTATTGGGTTCAACCTAGTAGAATCGAATAATGTGTTGGATCAAGGGTGATCAACATTAAGTCCTGGATCTTGTTTTGATAATGATTAAACTTGTTAAAACATTATGAATTTAATTGCAGCAGAAAACAGGTGGATTTTTTCAGGTTAACGTTCATTAAAGCTGAAGTAATGAACGTTATTCAAGCTTCAAACAGGAAAATGATGAATTTCCAGGTTAACTTTCATTAAGGAAATATGTAACGTTCATTAAAGTGAGTTACGTTCATTAAGAGATTTGGTAATGAACGTTAGCAAAGATGCAAAAATGCTAAAGATTAACATGTTAGAACGCGGAGTCAGGAAACCCTAAGGTAACGTTCATTAAGTTTTCTGTAATAAACGTTAATTAAAGTAACGTTCATTAAGATAAGAGTAATGAATGTTATGGTCTTCAAGATTCAGCAAAATACTTGTCTCGTTCGTGGCGGGCGTTCTGTCCAGATTTAAAAATCTTCAGTAACGTTCATTAAGGACATGAGTAATGAACATTAAGAATGGTAACGTTCAACAAGATGATTGGTAAGGAATGTTATGTAGCACTTCTGGGAGGCACCCCAACTTTTGTTTTATGTTTCTCTTTGTTTATGTTAACTTAAATTTTCTTTAGTCATTTTCATTGTGTTTAGATAGAATTTCAGACATTTTGTTGATTTTGGTTCCCCATTTTGCCTCTAGGAAGTATTGTAGGAAGATTGAGATGAATGGTTATTGTGCATGTTTTGCTACCTTCCTTTCTGCACTAGATCCGGGATCCACGCGTGGTCACTGGAAAGTGCGCGATGTCACTGCGAGAGTGCGTACTCTGTGACTAACGCGCGTTTGTTTGTAATGAAACTACGTGTGGTAGCAGCAACAATGTGTAATCTTAGGCCACCATGTGTAGTTTGATTACTGCACGTTAAATTAACCTACAGCCTTCATTTTTCACTCACACTCATTTTTACCATCTCTCTGTTACTCTTCCTTTCCTAAAGCTCTCAAGTAAGTCCCCCTCTCTACATTTTTGCCTCCTAATTCAATTTTTGTTTTGCCTAGTTACATTTTGACTTGTTCTTGAATTTTATACTGCATAGATTTTGAGCTTGACTGTAAATATGTTAGGACTTTGAAATGCACTTTGTTGTGGATGGAGTGAAGCCATTTTTTCGACGAGGTCATGCCGAAATTTTTGAAAAAAATCAAAAACCAAAACCTCGATGTCATTATGTTCATTTTATACTAATTATTGCTATTTTATAAACTAGATTAATTCGGTTTATTTTTCAGGATGGCAAAGCAAGTTATGCTACATTTTCAGGACATTGAGTAGATTGGCAAATTTCTGTACATCAAGAATGTGCAGTTTGGGACTAGTCGCTTTTTGGACTAGGATCTGCTTCAACAGCTTGGTTTAGCGGATCAGCTCCATAGGTGGACATCGACGGCCCATTGGGATTCCATATTCAGTATTCGTGAGGACACCTACCTTGAGCTGGCCCAGGAATTTCTCACTAGATACAAGCTAGTCGGGACAAACCGAAGGGCCAATCAAGATGGAATTATGAATTTTCGCATAGGGGTCTAATGATACTCTATGAGTCTTGACAATTTTGCGAGATACCTTAGCCTCGCGATTCCTCCACAGTTAGGTATCAATGGTGCTGCATGCCAATTTCCTCATGGAGTGAATGCTTCCATTGTCTGGCGCTCCGTCACCACTAATGGTGGCCATTATATCCCTTTGAGAGCTAAAGCTACCAAGCGCAGCTATCCGGAGCTTCGTGTTCTTCAACGATTACTCACATTCACCGTCAATAGCAGGGCTAGGAGCATTGGTGGCTGTACGAAGTAGGACCTTTTGTGCATCAACAGCATGACCCAGGACTATTCCATCCACCTAGGGTATTTTTTAGCTAACGGTATCTTTTTGCAGGGGATCCGACAACGGAACAAGACTACATTTGCTGGTCCTTTCATTCCTCGACTAGCTAAAGGAATGGGCATCTTTGCAAATCTTCCTCCTATGACCCGCGTTGGATCTATGGTGCCCCTCTCTAGTGGTCAGCTCACGAGTGTGGGTATAACCATTGGCTATACCATCAATAACCGCACAGCCAGTAGCTGCTCAGAGGGAGGATTTAGACGACGATCATGGCGATGCCACCACTGTCCCTCTAGTTTCCTCTCGGGGCACCTCTAGCGCTCCCTCGGCTGGTCCTTCCTATCAGGCTGGTCCTTCGCACCAAGTTGGACCTTCTCATGTCGGCCCCTATTATCTCTCCGAGGATCAATTGGCTACACTTTGAGTCGAGATGCAGCGGGAGATGGATGCTCGTTTTGATGCCCACTTGGATGCATGATTGGATGTGCGCCTCCAATACAGATTATCCTCTGCTCTGTCCAGCACTTTGGCATCCCTCCTCCACCCCCTTCGCCACCAACCGATGACTGAGCATTTCTTTTCTTTACTCTTCCTTTTCTTTTTCTTTTATCTGTCCTTTTCTCTTATTTGTGTTTTGCGTGTTTCTCTTTCTGTTTTTTTTTGCCCTCCGAGGACGTCGTGTGTCCCAAGTGTGGGGAGGGTTATGGGTATATTTACAGTCACTTATGTGCTCTTTTCATGTTATTCTACTGATGATTTGGATGATTGTGTGATGTTACTTATTGACCCATGCTTGAGACATGTTATTGTATCTATCTTTCATTGTGTCATAATCGTAATTAAGCAAATGCGATTCAATGATGAATTAGTCATGAGTAAAAGTGTGGATTTGGTATGACATCATGGATATTTCGTTAGTGTGAATTTTTTTTTCACTTGTGAGCAGATTTTCTTAGGACCATTTTCTTGAGCACTAATTGTGACGGGTTTATCTACTTTCATTGCCTAAAATTTGTGAAGAATATTGATTTTGCATGATCTTTATTGAATTAGTCATCTTTGTAGGAGATTTCCTCTAAATTGTCATTTTGTTTCTAATATATATTTAAAAAAAAGGAAAAAAAGAAAGGAAATAAAAACAAGGAACTGCTCCTCTATTCAAGGAATATGAGCATGTGTGTACCTTCAGAATTAGGTGTTTCCCGCAAATGGCCAGAATCAAGTGCCTAAAGCAAGCATTTAATTTTGCGATTCCTCTAGGGGAAACTACCTAGAGGAGGAAGTACTTGTGAATGAATGAAAAAAAAGAGTAAAAAGGTATGATTACGATCATAAATATAAAAAGAAAAAGAAAAAAGAACAAGAGAAACATATTTGACAATGAATAAGAACTTTCTTTTTAAGATGTCTCTTTCAATACTTATTATGCGAATTTCTTTGTTCTTAAAGAATTGAAGGTGTGAGAGTGATAGACCTGTCATATTAATACACACACTTAATTAGTCTCACTTGTGTGTAGTTTACCTTGCAAAATGTTTATGATGTTTATATCAACTTGAAGAATACTTGACTGAGATTGAGAATGAGATGATGTATTTGTTCATATGTGATTTCATAGGGAAGATGGTTACGCTTGAGGACAAGGGTTGCTCAAGTGTTAGTCGTGTAGGACAAGGGAGATTTGATAACATCATACTTTTAGTCGACCAGGTATACGGTTAGTCAACCAGACAGAATTGTGTTAGTTGACTAGGCTCAAAGTTAATTGAGTAGAGTAGGAGAAAAAACATACTAAAGCTACTAAATCCTTACCTACACGACTAGAGGATAATCTACTCGACCAAAAAGTTTCTTAAACAAGTAAACTGTGTCTATTTTGTTCCAGAAGCATTTTAAGGTTGTTGTCTTTTAGACCCATTCGACTAGACTTCTTATTAGTCAACCAGTAGACTGTTTTACTTGACTAAATCTTCTGTTACTTGAGTAGACTTGGCCCAAATTTTGTGTGCGGGTTACTGACCTGATAGCTACTCGACTAGATCTTATTGTAGTCGACTGTCAGTTTTTACTCGACTAGGGAAACTCCACTCGACTAAGATTTTCAAATTTTACTCGGCCAGGAGATGTTATACTCGACCAAAAATCATCTGAGGGTTGATTTTTCCAAACTCGCTGTAGAAACTGACTTAATGGCTCAAGTGTGAAGTGTACCATATGACCAAATTGTTGTAAGAGTGTATGCATGTATAATGCAATGTAGAAAAAATCACACAACACACATCACAAAGAGTTCAAATCACACATGCAAATGCTCATTGTAATGTTATTAAATAGTTCTTCTTTAAGTGGCTTAGTTAAGATGTCTGTTAATTGATCTAAAGTTGGTACATATTTTAGGCAAATATCTCCTTTCAAATGATGATCACGAAGAAAATGATGTCTAATTTCAACGTGTTTAGTTCTACTATTATCACAATAAATTGGAACATTAGACAAAATTATACCATAATCATGCAATTGATGTTTAAGAACTTGAGCACAAGCACTTTCTGTGGCTAAATATTCAGATTCCACTGTGGAAATTGCTATACTCACTTGTTTCCTACTTGTCCATGAAATAAAAAATGAACCTAAAAAATGACATATATCACTAGTTATGAACCCCAAAAATAAAATCCCGTTTTTAGTTTAATTAATAATCTTTATAAAATAATTATAAAATCAGAGTTAAATCAAACATAGATTAGAGGAGAGAGAAAATTAAATACAATTTTCTTAAAAACATACTCGGGCCCAAATCACTTGCAGCATATATATAACATAAATTCATAACTCAGCGGAAGCAAATTAATAGTTTGAAAAGAAATCCAAACTCATAAAATTACAAATTTCAAAGATGTTCAAATCTTCAAATGAAAACCCACAAAACAGAATAATGGAGCTCCACCTCTGACAGTAGCAAGTCCGACGAAAGATCACTGTAGCTCTGGTCCAATTGTAGCTTTCAACGCCTTGCACTTTTTAAGCAAATCATCCTAGTGTGCAAGAAGGCTCAGTAAGCGGCGCAGGGAAAATCCATACTCCTTAGGGAATATGATTCTCCTCTAACCTATTATGTCTACTCATTTTATCCTTTTTTATCTTATTATCTCTCAGGGTATTAAGCATATCAAGCTTAATGTATT
>CANYCX012846416.1:0-14942 GCA_948193385.1 Breynia disticha f. nivosa
TCCTAAATAATTCCTTTGGGTTTATAAGTGTTAAATTTGGTTCATATATGTTCAAGAATTCATAAATGAATATATTGTTTCCTAAACTTGTGTTCTTGGCCAACTAAGTTGCATGATCTTAAGATTAAATGAAATGATCCATGATTGTTATGTTTATGCTATATAGAAATGTAAGAGTTTACATATATACGTTATGTAGCCAAATATGTCTTCATCGAAAGGAAGTTGTCTATTTGGTAAATATGGCTTATTGAGTGTCACAACTCACGGTGTTTCATACCTACCGTGTGGGTAGGAACTTAAGGAGAAACGACTTTTGGACACGAAGGTGTGTACATTGCTGCCCAATTTAGGCCTTGCATAGAGAAGAACTGAGGTGGGTGGTGCACTGTGTTAGGATGTTTGATTTTGTACATGACAATGCATACATAGTGCATTACTTGTATTTTGTTGGGTTATTATTGAAATAGAATCATTTGGATTCTTTTTCTTTAATAACCTAAACTATTTTGTACACCTCTTATTTTGTTCTGGGCACATACCTTCGCAAAACTTTGTAAAATGTGTTAAAAGAAATAAGATGTACATATTCATGAAGAATGAGTTTGTTTTATTTCTTGTACTTTTATCTTACAATTTTTCTTATATATCAAAACTTTGATTTCCAAGTTCGAGTGTCACTTGACGGAAGGGAGAATATACTTAAGTGGTAGTCGAATTTGGTGGTCACACGAGTATTAAAACTCAGTAGGTAGATATCCCCAATGCCACTTACTTCACTAAGAAAAGCCTATACATTCGTTCGTTAAGGTTCACACATCATTTTAGTTTTGTTCTATCTTTATCCTACCATCTGCATTATTTAAGGCACCACACAAAAGAGGTAACGTACGTTGAGTGGAAAGCAACGTATGTTATTCATGTATATTTTGGGCTAACGTACGTTGCTCAAGAGACAACGTATGTTAGTACTAGATAATCATTCAACATACATTATAAAACACATAATCAACACACTTATCTCATAACACTCATGCTTTACTATAATTTCATTCTTTATGTTACACTGCAACTAGCACACAATGCCATGCTTAATGGAAAAAACTACTAAACATATAGAATTCAACACAACTAATTTATGCACATACATTCCATGCTCACACACATCACTTTCCTTTCTCTAGAACATCACGTTCCTTCCATTCTTTTTAAGTCAGAACTACATCAGTCCTTATGTCTCATTCTCACTTATCATTGATTTATCACAATTTAAGTCTTTCAAAACTCAAAGGAACTATCACATCTCAATTACTTTTTCTTATCATACTCATATACAATCAACATACTCGGAATGCAAGATGAATGTCTTGATGGATGCTAATGTAATAACTCTTTTCTTGGGTATTTATTTTTACGTAATGAGCCACTTGCTCCCGTTATTAATTTGAGCATCATGCTCCTCAACATTGAGTCGCATGCTCCTTTCTTTAATGTTTCATATTGACTCGTATGCTCCCATATGATTGAGCCTCATGCTCCTCTAATGATAATTGAGCCTTATGCTCCTCAATACCTATGAGCTGCATGCTCCTCTACGTGCCTATGAGCCACATGCTCCTTTACAAGGCTATGAGCCGCATGCTTATCTAATGAAAAATGTTATGTTGATATGCCTATGTAATTTATCAAACCCCAAAATGCAACATCTCAAGTATGATACCTTTGAACATAGAATGATGCAACCATATCTCACTTTTATATATGACCATAACTCACCCAATTAGTATCCCAATTCTCAATGTTCATACCCATAATAAAAAACTATAAGTAAGCTCGAGACAACAATACACACAAGAGTTCAAGTTTCACTGCATTCATCTCACCCATATCATGTCAACATCACTCTATAAATCATATTCAAATATCATTTGCAAAATTCACACACAATAACTCAATGACATAATCATACAACACAAACACACACGCAAGTATAATTAGACCATATATACTTAACCATATACAAACTATAACATCCTTAACTTATTCAACCATCTAATTCATAATTAACGTTAATTACATATGTTTAAACATGTATAATTTAAAAAAAATTCCATCATTCATACTTTATTTTTATCTGGCAATAGTCATACTATATTACAGTATAAAAAACTTGCAATTTCAGCAAAACATAAGTGCAGCATGATCAAA
Source organism: Breynia disticha f. nivosa (assembly GCA_948193385.1). NCBI lineage: Eukaryota > Viridiplantae > Streptophyta > Magnoliopsida > Malpighiales > Phyllanthaceae > Breynia > Breynia disticha. The sequence goes on from CANYCX012846416.1 coordinate 2,209, forward strand.
GAGTGTATGAGCACTCCCCGTGTTGACCTTGAGATGACTAGAGATAGATATAAGCACGACTTATGCTGATCAGCAGCCCCATGGGCACAACCTCGTGTTGATCAATCACGTCCATTGTTCATTCAAAACAAGCATCGTGTCAATTAAGCACGGCCCGTGTTGAATCACTGTAACTCAGTATTACGCTAGAATCAACCTGTTTTCATCATTTCTAACTTAAACCATTCTCATATCACAACAAATACTCAATCCCTCATGTTCATAAGCATGAAGCCAGCATCATATACAAAACATATACACACATCAGAGTCATAATCCATCTACTAGCCGATACAACATATCATCTAAACTCACTAATATCACGCCATCTCCTAACTATCACAATATGACCAACATATATCAACATCTCATACAAAGCATGCAAAATGAAGCTGATCAAACTCCTAAATGGCATTGGCAGAGGAGAGAATGGATAGGGTAACAGCTTTCCAACCTGATCACTGGCACAAATCAAAACTCTAACTCTTGAGTCTATCCAAAACAGAACCTATAACTCAAACAAACATTGCAATTACGTGAGTTGCAAGCTAACTGAGTAATCTTTAATTCATTTTACCAATATGTTCAGCCATTCATATAATCATCATGTATATAATCGAATATAAAATGTCACAGCATTGATCACTTCTCTTTTAAGTTGCTTTCATTTCAATTCATATACTGATATTCGTATGTTCTTGTTCACAATAAATTCCTAACTTCTGTGCCCCTGCTTTTGTTTTGAAAACATTTTTCCACCTTCATGTCATATGGACCTAACTTCTGTCTCCCTACTGCTGTCTTCGAATGATCGATCATTTATCACCTTTCCATATCATATCATTTCACATATCATCATTTCACATATCAAAATCAATAAACATCGTTCACGTACCTTTACGCATTTCATTTCACATTTTGCGTACCTGTTTCATTTCAATCAGATATACAATTCTCTTTTCCAAATTCCTTTCACATATATCATCATTTTCGTATCAATCTCATTCGTACGCACATATCATCATTTCATTTGATAATCACATTCATCAATTTGCAATCATTCGCAATTCATAGCAATTTATAATCATATTTTAATTTAGCCAAATAATGAGTTAGATTACTCACCTCCTAACTGAAGTACTCGGACTGATACGAGCTCGAACTCTGCCTCGATCTAACCTATTGTCCTAAACAACAATTTATACAACCCTTTCTGACAATCAATTCTATAATACAATAATATGAATGATCCTGATCTAATTTTAACAATTTCTCACCTAAAATCTTTATAAAATTATACTTAAATTCATAATTACGATCGACTAAGATATCGATTTCCAGCTTACTCTTAGGATTCAATTCGTAGTTGTTATGTGTCGATTTCACCACACAGTATCTTTCTCTCTAACTTTCTCGGTTCACTCTCTCTTAACCTCTCTTGACTTTCTCTTACTTAAATTGCATAAATGAAGTTTCTATTTAAGTTAAGCATTATTCTATTGAGAGGCAAGACTGTGTTCCCATCAGAATGCCCCATGCCATTTTGCACGTGCCAGCTCATGCTTCAATTTCCCAACTTTCTTGCATGATTTACACCTCAGCACGACCCACTAATTGATTAGCACGGTATGTATTACTCAACACGCTCATCGTGCTATTCAACACACCCATCATGTTGAGATTTCCTTTTTTAGAAAGTTTGATTATGCTATTCATTAGCACGATCGTGCTCATCACCTTTCCAGTGAGCACGCCCTCGTGCCATCAGTACGCCTTGTGTTGCAGGCTGAATCTTAGCATTTTCTGCATTTTTCTGCCAAACACCTTTTTTGCTCTCAACTGTACTGTCTTATCTTAAAGTTTAACATTTCTTAATATATATTAGGTTCATTTAAACTTACTTTCATTAATCATCTTACTGAATATGGGGATTTAGGATAGGAATGTTACAATTTTTCTCTTTAAGAAATTTCGTCCTCAAAATTCTTTATCCCTTTTAATTATATCTTCTTACTTCTTACTAAGTTACTTCTATATGCTCAAGTATAATGCAATGCAATAACATAACTTAACTCTTACTTGTAAACAATTGAGGATAGTCTCGTCTTATCCTATCCTCAGTATCTCATGTTGCTTCTTCCATGTTGTGATGTTTTCATAGAACTTTCACTATTGGAATCTCTTTGGTTCTTATCTATTTGACTTTATGATCCATAATTTTCACTGGTTCCTCAATATAGGTTAGATTTTCCATTATCTGTACTTCTAACTCAGGTATTACATGGGTAGGGTCTGATCTATATCTCCTGAGCATACTCACGTCAAACACATCATGTACATGTGCCAGCTCTGTAGGTAAAGCCAGTCTATTGGCTAATGGACCGATCTGCTGTATCACTTCATACGGTCCAATGTACCTGGGACTTAACTTTCCTTTAGTTCTAAATCACATTATTCCTTTCTAGGGCGACACTTTTAAAAACACTTTATCCCCGATTTCATATTTCATTTCTCTTTTATGCTGATCATAATAACTCTTCTGTCTATTCTGAGTAGCTTTCAACTTACTTTTGATCAACTATTCTTTTTCCATCATTTCTTGTACGATTTTGGGTCCTTCAACAATTTTTTCCCCTTCTCTATCCAAGTATACTGGACTTCTACATTTTCATCCATATAGAGCTTCATATGGTGTCATACCAATGCTACTATGGTATTGATTATGGTATGCAAATTCCATCAAAGGTATGTACCTATCCCAAGAGCCCTGAAACTCCAAAACGCAAGATCTCAACATCTCCTCCAAAGTCTGTATAGTCCACTCACTCTATCCATCCATCTATGGATGAAAGGCAGTACTAAAATGTAACTTAGTACCCAATGCACTCTGTAGTGCCTGCCAAAATTTGGAAGTAAACCTCATATCTCTATTTGATACTATAGAATCTAGAATACCTTGTAGTCAAACTATCTCTCACATATACAATTATGCTAACTTCTCTAAAGAGAGTCCGACTTTGATAGGTAAAAAGTGCGCAGACTTAGTCAATCTATCTACAATCGCCCATGCTGCGTCTTTACCCGATTGTGTTCAGGGTAAACGTATTACAAAATCCATAGTTATTCGTTCCCACTTCCAGACTGTTATATATAACAGCTGAAATTTTCAAATCGGCGCTTGATGTTCAGCTTTTATTTGTTAACATACTAAACATCTAGATACAAATTCAGCCACATCCTTTCTCATATTTGGCCACCAATAACGTTGCTTCAGAGTATTATACATCTTTATCATTCCTGGATGTATAGCGTAAGGAGCATTATGTGCTTCATCCAGTATCTCTTGTCTAATACCATCAACCTTTGGTACACAAACTCTGGTGCCTAACATCAACAATTCATCAACCAATTAAAATGAAGGCTTCAACCCCTAATCAATATGTTCAATTATTCTAATGCACTCTTCATCTTGCTTTTGTGTTGCTTGTATCTTTTTAATAACATTGGTTGAACCATCAATTGTGCGATTAACACTCTTGATTTTGTTAACTCCAACTTCACATTTAAGCTTCGTAAAGCTATCAAATCAATCATACGTGTTCATTGTAACCTAGAAATAGCAACACTTGATTTCCTACTGAGTGCATCAGCAACCACGTTTGCTTTTTTGGGATGATATTAGATTGTGCAATCATAGACTTTTAACAACTCTAACCACCTTCTTTATCTCATATTCAATTCTTTCTCATCAAATATTTCAGACTCTTATGGTCAGTAAAAATCTGAAATGTCTTGCCATAAAAATAATGTCTCTAGATCTTTAGAGCAAATATAACTGTTGTAAGCTCTAAGTCATGTGCTGAATAATTCTTCTTATGTGTTCTAAGTTATCTAGAGGCATATGCTATCACTTTCCCATTTTGCATTAAAACACATCCAAGTCCCTGATAAGATGCATCACTATAGATAATAAATCCTCTCGTGGTCAATAAATATTTTAATTCATTAAAACTTTGCTGACATTGGTCATTCCACTGAATAGATACATTCTTTCTCAACAGTCATGCCAACGGAGCAGCTATAATCGAGAACCCCTCTACAAATCTACAATAGTACCCTGCCATACCAGGAAACTACGTACCTCTGTAACTGTCTTAAGTGGTTCCTAATTCAATACTAATTCAATATTTTTTGGATCTACTGATATTCCATGTCCAGATATCACATGTCTTAAGAATACTACGTGATCCAACCAAAACTCACGTTTGCTAAGTTTTGCATATAACTGTTTTTCCCATAAAGTTTGCAATATTATTCGCAAATGTTCATTGTGCTTGTCAGTATTCCTCGAATAGATTAGTATATAATCTATAAACACAATCACAAACTGATCGAGGAAAGACTATAATATACTGTTCATCGGTGCCATAAATGTTGTCGGAGCATTAGTCAGACCAAATGGCATAATTAAAAACTCGTTATGACCATACCAGGTTCTAAAAGCAATCTTCAAAATATCTTCCTATGCTATCTTTAGTTAAAGATTCCCAGATCTTAGGTCAATCTTCAAAAACACTGTGGCACCTCGCAATTGGTCAAGTAAATTGTCTATTCAGGGTAATGGATATTTGTTTTTCACAGTTACTTGATTTAATTTTCTGTAGTCTATACATAACTGTAATGTTCCATCTTTCTTTTTAACAAATAGAATAGGTGCTCCCCAATGTGAAACACTAGGTCGGATAAATCCTTTATTAAGTAATTCTTGTGACCGTTTCTTTAGCCCCTGCAATTCAGATAGTGTCATTCGGTACGGTTGTATGGATATGGGTGTCATACCAAGAATCAACTCAACAGTAAACTCCATCTCTCTAATAGAAGGTAATTCTGCAAGATCTTTCAGAAATACATCTGGGTATTAATGTACTATTGGTATTCTGTTAACATTTTATTCGTTATTGTAATATCAACTACGTGCGCTAAGTAAGCTTTACATCCGTCTAGGATTAGCTTAAAAGCTTGAAGACCTGATATTAAACAACTAGGCACAATCTTTCTTTCTCCACAAAATATTACTTTATTCTGTTCAGATTTAATTATTACTTCTTTTATAAAGGAATCAACTTTAGCTTAATGACGAGCTAGCCAATCCATACCTAAAATAAGATAAAATTCTGTTAAGGCTAACAAAATTAGATTGGCTATCAATTATGTATTTTGAATCTTAAGTTTGCAATCTTTGTATACTGTATGAACCCACATCATTTCACCTAAAGGAGTATGGACTCCTAATATTTGGTTCAATGATTCTGGTTTAAACTTTATTGTGTGTATTACTCTAGGAGTCATAAATGAATGAGTAGACCTTGGATCTATAAATGTATAAGCAATAACATTAAATAAGTACAACTCACCAGTTATAACCTCAGAAGCATTAGCCACCTCCTATCGGGACATAGCAAACACCCTACTTGACTGCCCCTGAGTACTTGAGGCTCATTTGCCTCTACTAGAAGCTGACCCTGATGCGCCTCTGCCCCTACTTTGACTACCACTAGCCACAGACAATGGCTCATTAGTTTATACAGCAGATTATGATAGAGGTGCAACTCCTACAAATCTCTCTCCTATCACTCAATCTGGACAATCCCTCATAAAATGTCCCAATCATCCACAAATGTAACAACTACCAGTCATCCTCCTTCACTCCCCTGGATGAAACCTATGAAACTGGGGACATACAGATTTAACTGGTCTTATTACTGACTCTAAACCACTTGGTCATCCTCAGCTGATACCTCTACTACGATAAGACTGATAATGAGAAGGTCGTGATCTAGTTGAGGTGAATCCTTGATATTTAGCTCGAGTCTGGGTGAATTCAAGTCCATTTTTAGATCTAATAAAATCTCCCTGTGGTGTTGCCCTCCTCCTCTTAGCTCTTTCTTTATCATCCTCTTTAACCATTAAGAGTACCTCAGCTCTCACTGTTGCATCCCTTAGAACTGTATAGTCATCTATCTCTGCGTGAGGGATTTGCTTACGAATTCCTTCATTTAATCCATTTTCAAACATTCTACACTTATACTTCTAGTCCAGGATAAGATTCACAGCATAATTGGATAGCTAGGTAAATTGTAACTCTTACTCAACTACAGTCTTCTTCACCTGCTTTAGAGTTAAGAACTCTCTCCTCTTCGCATCCCTGTAAACATCTGGCAAATACTTCCTCCTAAATATCCTTACAAAGTCCTCCCAAGTCAGTACCTGTGGAAACTTCAGTGAATACTAAACAGTTCTCCACCAACTGTAAACATCCCCTGTAATAGAGAAATTGCAAACTCCAACCTATTTGCTACACTAGCCTCCATCATTTTAAATACCCGAATCAATTGGTCTAACCACTCCTCTATAAATCATGGATCTATAGTACCTCTAAACTCTACAACTCCCATTTTCTTCAACTCCTTAAAATTCATGGATCTCACCTGAATAGAAGTCAATAGTGGATCCCTATAGATGGGATAATACTATGGAGGTGGTGATGGATATGGGTAATTTGGACCATACTGAGGATGGTCCAGATCGTAAGGATCATTTCTAGATCCTACTCTAGAATGACACATCTGGATAGTCTCATTTGGATCTGCTGCCCCCTCTCTCTATCGGTGGTCTAGATCTAGATGCCATATCTAAACAATAAAATGAGAATTATTTACACACATGTCATACAATACACAGCAAATGCATGTCATATAACAACACTTTCACACATTCCAGGGATCATGTCCCTGCTCTGATACAAAAATATAACGTCCTTAACTTATTCCACCATCTAATCCGTAATTAACGTTAATTACATATGTTTAAACATTTATAATTTAAAAATTTTTTCATCATTTATACTCTATTTTTATCTGGCAACATTCATATTATATTGCAGTATAAAACAGTTGCAATTTCAACAAAACATAAGTGCAACACGAGCAAAAAGTGCTGGAGCATGCCTCGTGTTGACCTCGTGCTGACTGGAGATACATATGAGCACGGCTCGTGCTGATCAATACCCCATGGGAACGGCCTCATGTTGATCAATCATGTCAACTATTCATTCAACACAACCATCGTGTCAATTAAGCACGGCCCGTGTTGAATCCCTACAAGTTTGTATCACCCTGTAATCAACATGTTTTCATCATTTCTTACTTAAACCTTTCTCATATCACAACAAATACTCAATCCCTCATATTCATAAGCATCATATATACCGATATGGTCAGCCATTCATATATTCATTTTACCAAAATGGTCAACCATTCGTATAATCATCATGTATATAATCGAATATAAAACTATCGCTACATTGATCACTTCTCTTTTAAGTTGCCTTCATTTCAATTCATATACCGATATTCGTATGTTCTCCTTCATAATAAATTCCTAACTTCTGTCTCCCTACTTTTGTTTTGAAAATATTTTTCCACCTCCTTTTCATGTGGACCTAACTTCTGTCTCCCTACTTCCGTCTCTGAATGATCGATCATTTGTCACCTTTCCATCACCTTTCCATATCATATCATTTCACATATCATCATTTCACATATCAAAATCAATAAACATCATTCACGTACCTTTTTTGCATTTGATTTCACATTTTGCGTACCTATTTCATTTCAATCACATATACAATTCTCTTTTCCAAATTCCTTTCACATATATCATCACTATCATATCAATCTCATTCGTACGCACATATCATCATTTCATTTCATATTCATATTCATCAATTCGCAATCATTCGCAATTCAATTATATTTGCAATTCATAGCAAATTATAATCATATTTTAATTTATCCAAATAGTGAGTTAGATTACTCTCCTCTTAAATGAAGTACTAGGAATGATATGAGCCAAAACTCTGCCTCAATCTAACCTGTCGTCCTAAACAACCATTTTTACAACCCTTTATCACAATCAATTCTATAATACAATAATATGAATGCTCCTAATCTAATCCTAACAATTTCTAACCTGTCCTATCTTAAAATTTAATATTTCATAATATATATTAGGTTCATTTAAACTTACTTTCATTAATCATCTTACTAATTATGAGGATTCAGGATAAGAATGTTACACAAGCAATCCATAAATAGATATGTTACTAGAAACACCTACCTCGAACGGTCTAGATGGGCCCTTCGGTGATTGCTCTACCTCTTCTCCTCCACTTCCAAGAAATATGACAAGACTTTCATGCATCATTAATTAAATAACCAAAGTTTTCATAATTCTACTTTTCTAACATAAAACTCACTCGTCGAACTTAAATCCCCTTTTCTCGCAAAACCTGCGAGTTTTCAACACTCTCTCCTTACTCTATTCCATACCCTAAGCAATCCTAACAATTTCTTACAATCTTTACAACCCTAATTCATCTTCCTACACCATCTCACATACTTTTGATTTCCTAATTGTAAGAATATCATTGCCTCACCCAAATTTACTTTCTTTCTATCTTGTTTCTCTTGAACACCTTGCATAGAGCAAAGAATTTACCTTAGGTGAGTGTTTTCTCCCAACCCTAGATCTTCTTAGATGTGAAGAGTATGGAGGGTTTTATGTAAAATTGGTGGAATATGAAGGAATGTGTGTAGAGAGGATGTTAGAAGTGGAAGGGAGAGTGACTTAGGGTAAGAAAATGAGTTTGTGTGTATTGTTTTGGGGTTTTTTCCCATTTTAATATCTTTTTCTTGTTCTGCTAAAGTGTATAGGTCTTGATAACATAGGTTTTGTAGAATGTAACATACGTTACTAGAAACATATTCTGGGATTTTTATAGAATAATGTACATTATTCTTGTGCATAATATACGTTATTCGCCCCATTCTGGTTTAATCTTATCTTTTTAAACTTGACCCTCCTCCAAATCAATTCCCTTTTAGTTTCCAACATTCTTATTATTGTTTGATTTGATTCATACTTTAATTTCATGGGTTAAATTTTCAAGGTTTTACACCGGTATGTTTGGATAGTTTTGCTCTAGCATAATGCCATTGGTTATTATTCATGGTTGCCTCCTCAATTAGTTTTTGTGTAACTTATGGTATTTTATTTTCAGCGTTGTTCCTACTGCTACATATATTATATGCTTCGTGTTTGTACTTAATCCATTGTAAAAAGTTTGTACCTGCATCCAGATAGGAACACCATGGTTTGGACATTTTCTCAAAAGCTCCTTGAACGCTTCTTCGTGTCATATAGTGACTCTCCCTCTTGTTGAACAAATGAGGAAATATCATTCCTCAACTTTGCAGTTTTAGCCGATCGGAAATATTTTTATAGAAATTTTTTGACCAATTGGTTCCATGTCGTTATGGAGTGTCTAGAAAGAGCTTGCAACCACAACTTTGCTTTATTCCTTAATGTAAATGGAAATAATCTTAGATTTATAGCATCATCGGTTAATCTATTCATTTTAAATATGTTGTATATCTCCAGGAAGTTAGTTATATGTGTGTTCAGACCCTCATTCCATAATTCATCAAACTGCACATTCTGTTGCAACATCTGTATCAGATAATGTTTGATCTCAAAATTATTTGCAGCTACTATAGGATGAACAATGCTAGACTCTTCTCCATTCAGACTGGCTCTAGCATAATCTGACATGGTCATTGGTTAGTAGATCGAGTTCTGCTGAACAAACTGGTTGACTAGAAAGTGTAAATTTTCTTCTGTTATTACTATTCTTGTATTTAATCCTTCTTCTATCCCCTATTGTGTTGTGTCTCAAAATCAAGCATGAAAAGTTCGTTCAATTTTTGGGTCAAAGTCAACTAGTCTTATTGAATTTGTCCGGGTCATAAACAACATGTTACCTATAAGGAACTAGAACAAGACCCCACGTAGTTCTCAAAAAAAAGTAAAAGCAACAACAATAACAAGAATGTAAGAAAAGAAAAGCAAATATACTAAACTAAAATGAAACAAGAAAGCAAAACAAAAAAAAATGACTAAATTAATAATACATGGTCTTTACTAATATCTATTCTCCGACAACAGTGCCAAAAACTTAATGGTCGTTTATCCAATGTTGCCAATAGGCAAGTGTACCTATCAGTGCAGTAATTAGCTTTAAGAGCTTCATGTGTCGATCCCACAGGGACAGAGTACTAGCTACTTGTTATTATTTAGTCTACTAATTGGAATGAAATTAACTAAAACTATTAAACTATTAATTAAACTAATAAAAATGAACTCTGAGAGAATTAAACAATGACTAAAGGCAACACTTAGTCTTGAATCCCCAAGATTTTTAAACTATTAACAGGAATTAGAATTATTGTTGTTGTTTCGACTAGATCGTGGCGATTCCTAGATTATGTTAATTCCTCTCTTGAGGTAAATAACTCCTAATATTAACCAATCTAACTTGAAATCTCTTTTTAAGCTAAACCTATTAATATAGCATTAATGTTCTATGAATTAATCTATTAAGTTTGATCTTAATCCAAATTATTTGTGTTGATCTGTTTCTAGATTTGCATCTTTTAATTATAAGTTATCTATTGTATATTCGATCTCTCGATTAGTCCTATACGAATCAATATGTCAATTACAAGTGCGCGTTCAAGCAATCAATAATAGAAAAAATAAATCATAATTAAATCTTAGTCATTCAACAATAAGACTAATTCTCAATCTCTAGTTCAACAAACAATGACAAGGAAACTCGTTGAAATTTCACCTTAGTTGTCCCATCTGCTCCGAGATCTATGCTGTGCTTCGTTCCCAATCACGTTCCTTGCCTCTTAGCCCTTATGAAATGACTTTTTCCTCTCTAATGGTGTGTGTATAGTGTCTAATGAATTAATGATGACGGATGAATCTATGTTATGATATGGTGGTTGCTTATAGCCTAAAACCCTATTATTCCTCTTTTTGATGTGACAACTAACAAAGAATTCAAAGATCTGCACAAGTACAATGATGGTGAGCGTCCGTGTACTCTTTCAACTGAGCCTGTGTAGTTAGCTTGCTCTCCGTGTAGTTTGCTGAACAGGTATAATGACACGATCATGTTCGTGTATCATTTTGCTTTTGTCTGTGTAATAGTCGTCTCGCTTGTGTAGTGCGCGGGCTTGTCCAAATTTTTTTGTTTCAACTCTTTTTTGTCGTAATTTCACCCATAAGTCGTATGAAGTAGTTACCTAACCTGCGAATGATCAAACAAGGGATAAATAGACTGTTTTCAATCATAAAAGCTTAGAATACATGCCAAAAATATAACATTCATAGCTTAAAAACATGTATAGAGCGTTTATCATATACATATTTATATGTATTTATTCGGTACTAGTTCGGTTCTTCGATTCGGTATAATTTGGTACGGTTCGGTTTAGTTTTTAGTTCGGGTATTACTAAGAACTAAAATCGTACCAGATGAAATTTTTGGGTCAAAAGTCAATGATTATTTTCGATTCTAGTTCTTTTTGGATCGGATATCCGATTCGATTCGGGAATCTCCAAGACCCATGCGTGACTCTAATCTTTAATTTTTAACTAGCGTATTAAGTTTAGAATCAACATTTATGTTTCGATTGTTTTTCACACATTCAATTGCCAAAAAATGCATGAATGCATCTTAACAGTAGGGAAACGGAGAAATGAGTTTCTAACACTACCAATCCTAAAAATTCTAACAAAGGAATTCATATTACATTAAGTAGTGGCGTGAAAAAATTATCAATTCTAGAATGATGACAGAAATGCAATTCATAAGTTTACACATTTTGTTTTTGGTAAATTACTTGAGATATTCATTTCTTTCCCTATTGAGTGAAAGTCAGAGATTGGCAAACACATCATTCATATAGAGAATTAAAAGGAAAGAGAGGAAACCTTATAAAATGACAACATCATAACTTACATTTGAAAAATAGAGAGGAACGTTATCTTTTTTTTTTTTGAACGAGAGAGACGATCAATTTGAACTATTGCTATTTCGTCTCATTTATTTATATTTTCCCATATGTTTGAATTTATTAAAGGCACTAAGTCCTTATTAAACTCAGTGAAACATATCAATTCAAGGCGCAGCCGTGAAATTGAAGTTGTTGCAAGAGGTCCCAAAGAGAGAGAGAGAAGAGCTAAATCCCATTCTTGAAGCACCCAAATCAAACAACAAGAAAGTATTCTCCATTTGGTACGTTCCAATGGCAATAGCTTCATCTGCTGTCTTTCCTCCATCCATCACTGCAAGGCACGACACGTCGCTGCTAATCTGCTTCATTGAGTTCATCGGAAGAATTGACCACTTTTTACCATACCCCAACTCTAAGTCAATGTAAGGAATACGCACATGACGACCCCAACCATTGAGTGGACCAGTCCTCAGACATAGACCAAATGTTTTGCTAGCTTTTTTCACGACAGGAATGCCCTTTGTGGCCATCTTGAAGTCATCAAGCAAGGTTTTGTATATGTCACTCCTGAGTGTAGTGTAGGGAACAACAGTGCTGAATTTAACGCCTCCACGACCAGAAGGGTCGAATCCCAATGCGTTAGGTCTAAATTTACTAAGCTTTGCGTTGATGGAAATGCCCTGGACTCCAATGAAATACTCTTGTGAGTTGGGTTTTTGAACCAACGGAGCGTAAGTGAGAGCACTCATTGCATCAAATTGGGTTGGT
>CANYCX012847422.1:0-15025 GCA_948193385.1 Breynia disticha f. nivosa
ATTAATGCTTCTCACAAGTTCCTTTTGGTATAGTTTTATGATTCCTACCATCCAACACATGCTAGATATCCTAATTCTTATAATCTTCCTTTCAAAACTGTAAATATCTTCCTACCCTTATTCCAATCTCTCTCATCATCCAATAACTAGATAAATTGACACTTAAAACACTATCAGTAGACCCCACTGAAGCTTACCTTAAAGATGAAACACGAAAGCAAACTTTGGTTTAGAAAACCCAAACTCGTCACTCTGTAGGGGTTGCTTTCTAACACCAATTTTAGGCACCTAAAACACGATTTTAACACCGAACATGGTTACTATTAGGTAGTATACATGTTAAACTTTCCAACGAGCTATCATTTGCTCAAATCAGAGATCAAACGAAAGAGATTTGTGGTCGGAATTTATCAATAAAATAGGATGAAAACTTACCGAGATTCGCTCACTAACCGGTTCCAGAACTCTCGAATGGTAGGTTTCGTGAGGAATGATGGTGATTAAGGTTTTTATCTTTGGAGAGAGAGTGGGGAGAGGAAAACGTGTGTGTAGCTATGTGATGAAGGACATGGCATAAGTATGGTTTTAAGTTTAATTGTGTTAATTGATTTGGACAATTTTGCCATTTTGGGTTTGGTCCACTAGTCGCTCCGTAACCTTTTTCCGCTTGATTCAACTAATCCATGTTCTTATTTCCTCTAAATTTATAATTATTTTACTCTAACTCTCAACTCTTTCCACCGATTTAGTATTCAAAAGAATTCGCAAAAAATTTACTCTCATTTTTCTACGTATTTTATTTCAAATTTAATTAAATGGAGATTTTAGGACGTTACACTTATTCACAGTCTTGCTCATATTTTTACCAATACTTCCCATCAACAATGTCTAGCTACACTCGTAGCTCTCGAAGTGCAAACGAGAACTCCATTTGGTATGTCACTGAATCCTCATTCTGTCACTACTTTCAGCTCAAAGCATTAACCACCACATTTTCCTTCCCCTTGTGGTAGTCCATAGTGCAATCATAATCCTTCAAGAATTCTATCTGCCATCATTTTCGTAAGTTGAAATCTTATTACATAGTAATGTACTTCAAACTCTTGTGATAGATAAAGAATTAGAATGTCTCTCCGTAAAAGTAGTGCCTCCACACCATCAATGTATGGATAATACTCGTTAACTATGTAACTTTCCTATCCTAAATCCCCATAATTAGTGAAATTATTAATATGTGACGCCAAATTTTACAAAGTTCATTTTTAAATAAAACCGATTTTCACACCAATTTTTTTTTGTTTTTAAACCATATGTTGTAGGGAAGATAAATTGAAAACCCAAGTTACCTCAAACATAAAATATAAAACATATATCAATTATAGTTTAGAAATGCCAAAGTCGTGGAAATCATTTAATATGACAAGTTTACAAAACCCATCTATGCTAATGCATGTACAAATACACAAGTATTCTCGAATCTAAAACAACTGGGAGCCCGACCTTCAGTATCGCACCGCTAGCCTCGCCGATCAGGTAGTCCCATCCCTGATACCTTTCACTCTGCACAAAATCCAACAAACACAGGTGAGTATTTTTAAAACTCAGTAAGGCTATCCCTCAGTGTCACTACATGCTAGGGTGCATGGGAGTCCTCGGCCATCCCGGCCTATCCTCCCTATTGCCGCCCTAAAGCCATGCCACAACAATCATAAGTATCACTAGAATCCAATATTCTCAACACAATCAAGCCCTATCATTTCACATTACCAAACCAAAAAACATTTTTGCAGTCAAACTATATTCATGTCTTAACCATTGCACATCATACCAATCCATTGAGTTCATACAATGCATACAATTAACCGATAACCATACAAGACTATCCATCCACACAATAACATTCATTTCTTGTTTGGAGTGCAAACCATTCATAACTCATACAGGAGTCCATATCATTCAATCATACATCATGCTCATATCATAACCAAATCATGCGCATTCATTTTCCGTTCAATTCAACAACATGTATGCCAAATGAATGCAAGTGCAATGCTAATGAATTGTCCACACGCATATGTACCCCAGGGTCTGAAATCATTGGGTCTAGCCCGACTTCAAATCATCGAGCTCTCGCTTCGCATCAAATCATCGAGATTGGCCCAGAATCAATCACATTTGGGCAAATCCCCCATTTTCTCACAATCCATCGGGCCTTGCCCAGTATTGAGCTCTCGCTTGGCATAAACATAACACCAAGAGTCGAGCTCTTGTGTTCTCAAACGTTTGGGAAAATACCTCATTTTATCACATATGAGCCGTAGGCTCCCGTATTGCAATGCATGAACATACACATGCTCATGCCCACACAGTAATAATATGTGTCAATGCAACTTCATGCAATTCATCTCAACTTTCTCAAAATATAAGCACATGAATGTTCCACAACAATATCTCAATTCGCAACATTGTTCATAATGGCCAACTCGTGGCATCATTTATCACATACCAACGTAACTCAAAAGAGTTCATCCAATAGTCAACAAGAACATCCATATCGTACACATGACAAATAACATAACTCACCATTATATAATCACATAGAACATATACGGCCAACTCGGCCCAAACAATTGCCAAGGCATACGGAGCACGCAATGCATACATTAGCAAGTTCCACATTTTCATTATTCTTGTACTCTTTTCCCGTAATCATTTTCGACACAAATTACATACATGATCATGCAAGATTATACGTCTATATTCATCTCATTTATAGCAAACCATTTATATAATCCTCAGCATTTTAGCATACGATTTTCCAAGCATTTGAATCATTAGACCTAACCATACTAGCTCAAACTCTCAGAGCAATCCGTTTTTAGAAATTAGGATAAGGGGAACAGCCATGGTGGCCATTTCACCTAGCCGTTCTGGCCTTGTCAACACAAAACATAGGGGAAACGGCCAGACTGGCCGTTCCCTGGCCGTTTGCACCTGCATGAACAACATACAAGGCATTTTAAAACTCAACCATGTGAACTATTTTCAATACACATTACGCCATCCTTTTCAAGCAATTATACAGTTTATTTTAACACAAAACATGCTATCTTCCAGAGTTATGCTTCCATACACAAATCCAAGAAATACAATCAACTCATTTACATCACTTAACCAATTTACAATCTTTCGTTCCCAAGCATATACTCAAGGTTTCATACATTTACTCTCTCTATATCCATATTAAATCAACATCAATCAACAATCAATTAGTAACTAAAGGAATGAATGTAAACGTGCACATTACATCATAGTATCATTCCATCCATCATTCATATATACAACAAGAGCAATTAGTACATCTTTTCCACTCTTTCCATAATTGAAATCACAAACATACATATTTGCATTTTAATAATTTCTTAACATTTCTCAATGCAACTTATCACCAGTCAAAACATCAACACACTAAAGTGAGTGGCAATTATTACAATCATAACTTACACCCAAATAGCACGCAATCAATCCAATACACACATCCATAATCGTTCTACTATGCCTAACAATTCCAACAATTCATTATAGGCCATCAATTAATCCATTTGTTGCAATAACACATCTCAAACTGCTTAAAGTAAGTGTCAAAATGCACTTACCTCGAATTCCACACAGCGGTCCCCGGTTTAACCTCGTTCTGAGCACCGAGTACTACCTCCTACACATAAAAAAGCCACATTTTACTAATTAAACCCTATTCCAAAAAAATTTTCATGCTAAATTCTAGGATTCCCCACAAAAGCCTAAATTTCTTAACTCTAAAATCACTAAAACCTTACAATTCTTACAAAAGTAATTCACATTCACAGCCCCGCAAGAAACCTCATCAAAAACCACGTAAATATCACTCTTTATCATATAAATTTTACTAAAAACATGACTTACCTCGCTGAAGTTTCGTCCATAACCTTAGAACTCGTTCAGGGTGGTGTTTGTATGAAATACATTTCTATGTATTGGAGGCAAGGTTTTAGGGTTGGAAGGGTTTTTCGTGCTTAAGTTTGAGAGAGAATCGGGTGGGAGTGTTTAGGTTTCAAACAATAGGTTTTCTCTCTTATTTTTCACAAACACGCTTGTGTTAAACAACCTAGGCGCCCGGAACGGCCTTGGGAAACAGCCTCATGGCCGTTCCCTCCTGTTGGCTACCCAAATGGCCTAGAACAGCCTTGGGAAACGGTTTCTAAGTCGTTCCCAGCCACCACTTGTTTGTTTTTCACTTTTCGACTTCCCGATAACTATATCTCTTATACGTACATACTTACCATTCATAATAAACATTATTCCACCTGAATTTAGACATTTCCTAACATCAATTAGACGAATTAACTATTTTTCCACCACACATTATTCCGACTAAAATTGGACAAATTTTTGGGGTGTTACAACTTGTGTAGAGGCCTGGGCCAGACCCACCACTCTTTTAACAGGGCCAGGGCCTAATACCCCTAACCCCTCTCCTAGCACATAGCAATAGGTGGGTTGTTGGGCAATATTGGAATCGAACCCCTTCTATGGATTAATGGTTGACATCCTAAGGGATGTTAAAGGGTATATCACATGTCAAGGGTTCGAGCCAGACTCTGCACAGACATCTGAGGATATATCAACAACCTATCTGGGGTGGGCTGGGAAGGTCCTGGACACACAGGAGATGGGTTGGGGGTACTGGGCCATAGCCCTGTTAAAAGAGTGTCAGTGGGTCAGGCCTAGGCCTCTACATAATCAATGTAAGTTGAAATCAAAATAATATAAATTAAGAAATGATAAACTTTAACATAGGACAATATTGTTGAGAACAGAAAAGGAATTAGGTAGAAAAATACAGAAAATGCTAAGCTTCAGTCTACAACACAAGGGGTATGCTGATCACACTAGGGTGTACTCACTTGTTTCAAGTAAGAGCACAACTAACTCTTTTTGGAATAAGGAAATGTCAACACGATGGGAGTGTCGACTAGCACAATGGTCATGTTTATAAGCACATGATGTGTTGAACAAATAGTGGGTCGTGTTGATGTGTAAATCATGCAAGAATGTTGGAAATTGAAGCATGAGCTGGCACGTGGAAATATCACGGGGCATGTTGAGGTCGACACGACCATGATGTTGATTAGAATAGTACTTAATCAACACAGAACTAAAATTGTATTTAACCCAAACCTAGAGAGAAACTGAGAGAGAGAATTGAGAGAGGAACGAGTGAGAGTTAGAGAGAGAAAGGAGATTATGCGGTAAATTATTTGTAAAAATAGTAAATTGGATCGTAGGAGTAAGCCGAATATCGATATCCTAATTGATATCACAAAACAATAAAGGTAACTCTTCACAATGATGAATTTAAGTGTAATTTTAAAAAGAACTTAGGATAAAATTATTAGGATTAGATTAGGAGCATGCATATTATTGTATTATAGAATTGATTGTAATAAAGAGTTGTATAAATGGTTGTTTAGGATGACAGGTTAGATCGAGGCAGAGTTCGAGGTCGTATCTGTCAAAGTACTTCAGCTAAGATGTGAGTAATCAAATTCACAATTTGGCTAAATAAAAATATGAGTATAAAATTGCAATGGATTTCGAATAATTATGTTTATTACAAATAGATATGAATGATTATAAGTTGCGTATAATTGCAAGATGATATGAAAATAAATGCGAACCGATGAAATGAATTTGATGATATGTATGCATACAAATATGATCGATATAGAAATGATGAATATATGTAAAATGTGAAATGATTATGGAAAATGGAATCATATATACTATTGAAATGAAACAGGTATGCAAAATTTGAAGTGAAATGCAAAAAATTTACGTGAATGATGTTTATTGATTTTGACATTTGAAATGATATGATACGGAAAGGTGATGGAAAGGTGATAAATGATCGATCATTTGAAGATGAAATTAGCAGACAGATGTTAGGTCCACATGAGAATGATGTGGAAAAAATATTTTCAAAATAAACGTAGGGACCCAGAAGTTAGGAATTTATTATGAACGATGACGTACGAATATCAGTATATGAATTGAAATGAAAGCAACTTAAAAAGGAAATGATCAATGTAGCGATATTTTTGTATTTCAATGATGGTTATCAGAGTGAATGAACATATTCGTAAAATGAATTAAATATTACTCATTGGGCCAGTAACACATGCAACTACGATGTTTGTTTCAGGTACATGTTTTGATATAGGCTCAAGAGTTAGAGTTTTTACTTGTGCTAGTGATCTGGTTGGATAGCTATCACCCGATCCATTCTCTCTTCTGCCAATGCCATTTAGTAGTTTGATTAGTCTCATTTTGCATGCTTTGTATGAGATGTTGATATATGTTATTGATATTGTCATAGTTATAAGATGACATGATACTGATGAGTTTAGATGATATGTTGTATAGGCTGGAAGATGGATTATGACTCTGATGTGCGCTTATGTTTTAATGTGATGTTGGTTCGATGTTTTTTAATAGGAGGAATTGAGTACTTATTGTGATCTTTGAATGGTTTAAGTAAGAAATGATGGAAACAGGTTGATTGTAAGGTGATAATGAGTTGCAGTGATCCAACACGGGTCGTGCTTAATTGACATGATGAGCGTGTTGAATGAATAGTGCACATGACTGATGAACATGAGTTTGTGCCCATAGGGTGTTGACCAGCATGAGTCGTGGTCATATGAATCTCCAGTCAGTACGAGCTCAACACAAGCCGTGCTACTACACTGTTTGCCCATGCTGCACTTCTGTTTTACTGAATCTGCATCTGTTTTATCTTGTAATATAATATACATGTTTTCAGCTCAGAATAAAGTATATAAGAAAGAAAAAGTTTTAATTTATACATGATTAAACATACATAATTAATACCACCGAACGCATAGATCAACTACCATGTGGTTGTTCTAGCTTAACCACAGATATTGAGTTCGAGTCTTGGGTACACAGCTGCGTTAAAACTTGGTTGGGAGAGCTTTGCCGCCCTTGTGGTCCTGCCCGGCTCGAACGAGGATTAGTCTAAGGTGCCCAGTATACCTCGTGGTCTAGACCAAAAAAACATACGTAATTAATGTTAATTGCGAATTTTATAGTTGAATAAGTTTCGAACGTTATAATTTGGTAACAGAGCAGGGACATGATCTCTGGAATGTCTGAGAATGTTACTATATGCTATGCATTTATTATGTATTGTGTGACATGTGTGTTAAATCATTCTCGCTTTATTATTTAGATGTGGCATCCGGATCTAGACCACCAATAAAGAGAGAGGGGGCAGTGAATCCACATGAGACTGTCCAGATGTCTCATTGTACAGTAGGATCCAGAGATGCTCCTTACGACCCCCTCAGTATGGTCCAACTTACCCATATCCACCGCCACCTCTATAGTATTATCCTATCAATAGGGAACCACCATTGACTTCTATTTAGATGAGATCCAAGAATTTTAAGCAGTTGAAAAAATAGGAGCTGTAGAGTTTAGAGGTACTACTAATCCACAATTTGTAGAGGAGTAGTTAGACCAATTGATTCAGTTATTTTAGATGATAGAGGCTAATGTAGTGAAGAGATTGGAGTTTTCTGTTTCATTGTTACAGAGGATGCTTACAGCTGGTGGAGGACTATTTTGTATTCACTAGAGTTTCCATGGGTACTGACATGGGAGGACTTTGTATAGATACTTAAGAGGAAGTATTTGCCATATGTTTATAGGAATGCAAAGAGTATAGAGTTCTTAGCTCTAGAAAAAGAAGATGACTATAGCTGAGTACGAGTTATAGTTTACCCATCTATTTTACTGTAATGTGAATCTTATCATGGATGAGAAGGATAAGTGTAGAAGGTTTGAAAAATGGATTAAGCAAGGGAATTTGCAAGAAAATCCCTCATACAGAGACAGTATCTACAGTTCTGAAAGATATAGTAGTGAGAGCTGAGGCACTCTTAAGGGTTGAAGAGGATGATGAAGAAAGACCCAAAAGGGAGAGGGCATCACCATAGAAAGATTATAATAGATCTGAAAAGAGACCTGAATTCACCCAAACTCGAGTTGGATATTAAGGATTCACCACAACTAGATCACAATCTTCTTATTATTAGTCTTATCGCAGTAGAGATAGCAACTGAGGACGACCAGGTGGTTTAGAGTCGATGACAGGATCAGTTACATCTACATGTACCTAGTGTCATCAGTTTCATTTAGGGGAGTGTAGGACGACGACTGGTAGCTGTTACATTTGTCAAAAAATTGGACATTTTATGAGGGATTATCCAAATCAAGTTATAGGAGAGGGATCTGTAGGAGCTGCACCTCTATCATAGTCTGTTGCATAAAGTAATGAGCTAATGTTTGTGGCCACTGGTAGTCGAGGTAGGGGTAGAAGTGCATTAGGATCATCTTCTAATTGAGGCTGAGGAGCCTTGAGTACACAGGGACAGGTTGGGGTGTTCACTATGTCCCGAGAGGCGGTCACTGATGCTCTTGACGTTATCACTGGTGAGGTGTACTTATTTAATTTTATTGCTTACACATTGATAGATCAGGGTCTACTCATTCATTTGTAACTCCTAAAATAATACATGCAATAAAGTGTAAACCAAAATCATTGTCCGAAAGATTAGGAGTCTATATTCTTTTAGGTTAAATGATGTGGGTTCATACAATATACAAAGGTTTGAAACTTAAGATTCAAAATACAAAATTAAAAGCGAATCTAATTTTGTTAAACTTAACAGACTTTGACCTCATATTGGGCATGGAATGGCTAGCTCGTCATCGAGCTAAAGTCAATTGCTTTACGAAAGAAGTAATAATTAAATCTAAACAGAATAAAGTAATCTTTTGTAGAGAAAGGAAGATTATTCCTAGTTGTTTAATATTAGGTCTTCAAGCTTTTAATTTTATCCGAGATGGATGTGAAGCTTACTTAGCGCACATAGTTGATAGTACAACAACAAATAAAAATATTAGCAGAATACCTATAGTAGATCAATACCCAAATGTATTTTTGGAAGACCTCATAGGATTGCCTCTTGAAAGAGAGATGGAATTTACTATTGAGTTGAATCCTGGTATAGCACCCATATCGATACAATCGTATAGAATGGCATTGTTTGAATTACATGAATTAAATAAACATTTACAAGAATTAATTCATAAAGGATTCATCCAACCTAGTGTTTCACCTTGGGGAGCACCAGTTTTATTTGTTAAAAAGAAAGATGGAATATTACGATTATGCATAAATTACAGAAAAGTGAATCAAGTAACTATGAAAAACAAATATCCATTACCAATAATAGATGATTTTCTTGAACGATTGCGAGGTGCCACAGTGTTTTCAAAGATTGACCTAAGATCCGGGTAACATCATTAAAGATAGAATAGGAACATATTCCGAAGACTGCCTTTCAAATCGTATATGTTCATTATGAGTTTTAGTTATGCCATTTTGTTTGACTAATGCTCCATCAGCATTTATGGCACTAATGAACAATATATTCCAGTCCTTCCTCGATCAGTTTATGATTGTGTTTTTAGGTGATATACTGATCTATTCGATGAATACAGACAAACACACTGAACATTTGCAAATTGTATTACAAACTTTACGACAAAAACAGTTATATGCAATGCTTAGTAAATTTGTGTTTTGGTTGGATTGCGTAGTCTTCTTAGGACACGTGATATCTGGATAGGAAATATCAATAGATTCAAACAAAGATTGAACTAGCATTGAATTAGGAACTACCTGAGACAGTTACAGTGGAATGTAGTTTCTGGTATGGCAAGATACTATCATGGATTTGTAGAGGGGTTCTCAATTATAGCTGCTCTGCTAACACGGCTGTTGAGAAAGAATGCTTCTATCTAGTGGAATGATCAATGTCAACAAAGTTTTAAAGAGGTGAAACATAGCTTAACCACGGCTCTAATCCTTACAATTCCTTCTGTTACATGAGGATTTGTCATCTATAGTAATATGTCTTAGTAGGGACTTGGATGTGTTTTAATGAAAAATGGGAAAGTAATAGAATATGGTTCTAGACAACTTAGACCACATGAGACGAATTATCCAGTACATGACTTAGAGCTTGCAGTAGTAGTATTTTCTCTAAAGATTTAGAGACATTATCTTTATGGTGAGACATTTCAAATTTTCACTAACTTTAAAAGATTAAAATGCGTGATCACCCAAAATGAATTGAACATGAGACAAAGAAGGTGGTTAGAGTTGTTGAAAGAATATAATTGCACAATCTAATAACATCTTGGAAAAGTAAACGTGGTTGTTGATGAACTTAGTAGGAAATCAAGTGTTGTTATATCTAGCTTGCAATTGACACATATGGTTGATGAGATAGCTCAAAAAAGCTTAAATGTGAAGTCGGAATTAACAAAATCAAGAGTGTTAATTGCACAATTAATGGTTTGACCAATGTTATTAAAAAAGATACAAGCAACATAAAAGTAAGATGAAGAGTGTATTAAAATAAATGAACAGATTGATCACAATTTAGAGACTCTATTTCAGTTGGTTGATGAATTATTGATATTAGAGACCAGAGTATATGTACCAAAGATTGAGGGTATGAGACAAGAGATACTGGATGAAGCACATCATGCTCCTTACTCTATGCATCCAAGAATGACAGAGATGTACAATACTCTTAAACAACATTATTGGTGGCCAAACATGAGAAAGGACTTGGCTGAATTCGTATATAGATGTTTGGTATGTTAATAAATAAAAGATGAACATCAAACACTGATTGGAAAACTTCGGTCGTTATCTAGACCAGTCTGGAAGTGGGAATGGATAACTATGGATTTTATGATAGGTTTACCTCAAACACAATCAGATAAAGACACAACATGGGTGATTGCAGATAGATTAACTAAGTCTGAGAACATTTTACCTATTAAAGTTGGAATCTCTTTAGAACAATTAGCAGCACTATATATGGGAGAGACAGTTCGACTACTTGCTATTGTAGTGTCCATAGTATTAGATAAAGATCCAAGGTTTTCTTCCAGATTTTGAAAGGCACTGCAGAGTGCATTAGGCATGCTGAGAGGGTACGATCTTGATGATTCTTTTCAATATGTATGGGCTTCATTTCGACTTGAAATAGTTACAGGAAACAAAGAAAAACCTAAAGAAATTTGAGGGAGCGTCGGAGAAGGATAAAAATTGGTAAGGGTATAGAAAACAAGTATTATATATAGAATTGATCGTAAAATCGAGTAAGGAATTATTTGGTATAGTTAGAACATACGAATTCGGAGATAATAACACATATTTACGAAGTTTTCATATATACAAATTTGAGAAAAGTTAGTTAAAGTAAGAATTGGTATCGATTAATGCTATAAGGGGTTAATAGGATCGAATAGGAGCATATATATATGGATATATTTATTGCAAATTCAAATTTTATAGCAAGATTTGTATATGTTATTATAGGATGACAAAGCAGACAAGCCGAACAAGACAAGAGTACATGTCGGTCTGAGTATTTCAGCTAGCATGTGTGTAGTCCAACTCACTTTAAATAGAATCTAATATGAAAATTGAACATCTGGTACTATGTGATTGCCCCATATTACAAGTGCTCTGAAATGAAATGATAAATGGTAGTCTGAAAATGACAATGAATGTGTTCATATGATTGAATTATAAATAGGTACATACAAAAAGGAAGTGTATGTATATGATTGGAAATGATATGACAAGTGATGATACATTTTTTATATGGTGTTGGTAAGGTGATTCGATATGATATGACAGGTGATGATATGTTATATAATATGGTATTGGTGAGGTCATCGGATATGATATGACAGGTGCTAATATATTATATGATATGGTATTGGTGAGGTGATTGGATTTGTGAGACTCAATTTTAAAATCTGTTATTCTAGATAAAAAACATAATTTAAATAATAATAGAAAATCAGAGATAAAAACATAGGAGAGAAGAGAGATAAAAGATATATATATATATATGTTAATATATAAAAACCTCAGCCCAATCTATTTCTATTTCACAATTTAAAACACAAGTGGAAGAAAAATATGTTTGAAAACATTTAAAACTCAATGTCATGTATATATATAGAAATTTATAGCGGATGTACAGACAAAATATAAAAAATGGACCCTGGAGCCCGATCTCAGATGTAAAGCTTTGGAAACGCTGATCACTTTAGCACTGTCTAGTCAAGCAGCTACCTACGATCTGCACAATCATTTAAAACAAAACACAGGGGTGAGTATGAAATACGCTCAATAAGAATTCTTAACTTCATTTAAAGAAAATGATATGCAGGGGAAAAATATAAGTCAGCACGAGGACATGCCTTTCTATTTTATCCATATGGCATCCGATTTTGCCAGTACAAACATATCACACAGATATAAAACAACAAACCACACCGGTGTAAATATTTAATTCTGCACATAGAAATATCTAGATCATATTGATTGCTCAATATAGCACACAGCAGCATATGAACTGCACAGGCTTAATTATCCACACATGATTGATGACATATAACATACTTATATGAACATAACATCCACACAGGATCGGAATCATAACATTATACATATATCAATGTAAATGTATGAAATGAAATGCTAATTCAAATTCACATAGAATGACCCTGGTTTTTGTCCACCATAGCACACAATAGTGGAAATGCTTTATCGCACACAGTAGAGGAATGAAACACAGCCTGGGTAGCTAGTAAATACAGACAGCCCACAACAAGTCCAGGACAGCACAGAGCAAGTCCTTATCCACACCGTAATGTAGCCACATAGGCTCGTGTCATACAAATGCTTATCCAATATGTGAATGTATGAATGCCATTTGTATCATATTAGAACACAGCATAGAAACGACATTCGTATCAACACACAACATAGCTTACATAGAGCATATCAAGTACCACACAGGTTCTCATTTATCATGCTCTATTTACTACCGTTCGTAACACACAACAATAGAATAAAGAAAACATGTCAACATTTCACACAGAGAACATACTACATAGGTATATGATATCAATAACAAATCAACGTCCCAAAATCAACTCTATGTCAATCATATATAAATGTAAGCAATACAAGCTTACCAATAATCAACTTAATATTAACCAATGTATTTATATATCTAAACATATGTCATCCAAGAGATATAGCCAAAACACATTTCAATTATGCTTATCTCAACAAATCAATAAGACAATAATTTAATTCAAGTCTTATAACATTCTTACACTTTATAATCAAACCATAAAATCATGTTCAACATACTAGAATAGATGAAATCAACTCTAAACACATCAATTCATCACATTTTAAACTTGATTCATCTAAATCTAGCAATCTCAATCACAACATTATATGCCAAACACAATTACATATATGAAAGCATAGGAATCGACATTTACATTTATAAGAAATAGTCTTACGAAAGATTTCAGTAAGCACAAGAACACTTATGATCAAATTTAATAAGCATAGAATACTTACCTCTAAATAAAAGCAAAACTAACAATGTCAACACCGATCAATCCCTCCTCAATCATACAGATTCTCCTACAAAATTAATCATATAAGATACATTAACTAACCATTATCACATTGATTCTAACCTTAGAATCATGAAACCAATATTTACAAACCTTATGTCATCCATTTTGCAACTTTCCTTAATAAACCTAATCTTCCTAAATTCCATCCATTCATTAATTCGCATATCCTAAATCATTTCCATATCATATTCAAGTTCCATTCAATCAATAACATATTTTCCTAATAAAAATTTCACTTCAAACTCATTAAATTATCCAATTCAAACATAAACTTCCATAAATCTTGTAAACCATATGGAAACTCTTACCTTGTTGAGTTTAGGATGGATACTTGCAAGACTTTAAAGCTCAAATCACTTCCTTCCTCAAGAACCAGATCTCTGCTCACTTTCTTAGCTCTCCCTGATATATTTCTCTGCAATTTGAATGAAGGTTCTTGATTGTTAGTTAATACACTCAAGCTTTAAATTTTTTTTCCAAAAATCGATATACTACGCATGGTGGACAATGGACTACGCGTAGTCGTTACGGCTGTGTGTACTTCCCTGCCACAATGTATAGTTTGCTGATTTTCAGTATTCCTCTCTTTTCTTTGATTATTTCCTATCAACCTTATATCAACATTCAATCAATTTTCATATACCTCAATCTAATCATTTATTTTTTAACATTTCAATAATTATTTCCATAAAATAAATTCTGGGATGTTACAGGATTGGCAATGATTATGATTTATCTTTATAGACAGAAGGGAGATAAAAGGGAGACGAAAGGGAGACGAGAGATTATATAGGTTACAGTTATAGTTTTTTATATTATTTACTAGTAGAGTTATAATTTTTTAAACATATGATTACAGAATAGATACGTGATTATATGCACACAAGATGACAGTATTATTTTTCTCACGTTGATATGATATGACTGAAATGAATACAATTATTTATTAAATTATTGACTATTTACTGAGCCAGTAACTCATGCAACGGCGGCTTTTGTTTTAGGATCAGATAGTCAGCACAGATAGCCTTACAGACTATTCAAGTCAGTCAGCTGCTGCTCATGTGCTTTCTCTCTCTTCACCACACACCAGATAGGAGTTATTCTATTAGACATGTGTATGTTATGTGAATTGAATTGAGGATATGATCTGTATAGTTATGTTTGATGAGATGTTGTTGATGTTTGGTTGATTATGGATTCTTATATATATATATATATATATATATATATATATATATATATATATATATATATATATATATATATATTTTATAATATATATAGAATTTAATATATATTATATTAAATATAAAATAAATGTATGATATATAGATTTATAAATAGAAACTAAAAAAAA
>CANYCX012847659.1:0-10885 GCA_948193385.1 Breynia disticha f. nivosa
ATTAGGTGATGAATGCTCCTAATTAATTTCCCTCTTTCTCTTCTTCATTAAGAACTTACCTACCCCTTTGCCTAATTCATTAATCCCATAATACCAACCATCTTTAATGCTTCCAACAAGTGTCATTGAATACGTTTTTATGACTCCTTCCCTTCAACGCAACGTCTAAGCATTAAAACACCAATTCTCCTTTATTTTCTTTTTCGAATTCTTAACTCAATTCCTTTAATCTAAAATTACTTTCACCACATTAATTACCCAATCAATTTGTCCATTTAATTAACCTTACTAGAGCCCGAGGAAGTTAACCCTAACATCAAAACTTAAAACCGAACTTAGGGTTCCAAATTAAATTTTCGTCACTCAATACCCTCCAACTTAAAACTCCAATTTCAAGGCTCTAAACCACAAATCAACCCTAGAATTTGATACTAAAGGTTAATACACATCCATACCTTTCCAACAAACCATAATTCACTCAATTCCAACCTAAAATGAATGAGAAATCACTTCTAGAAATCTAACCATTACAAGAAACATGTTTTAAGGAAACAAGACGAAGAAAACTCACTGAATTAAGAACCCTGATCGTTCCTATAACCTCCAAACTCCAAATTTTGATGAAGATTGATGAATTTTAGGGTTTTTGGCTTTGAAAATGGGAGGAGAGAGAAAACAGGATTTGTAGGTCTGAAGTGAGAGATAGGCACATATGTTACATTTATAATTCGAGTTTTGACAATTTTGCCCATGATTCACCCGACACGCTTAAACCTCGGTTTTTCTCCTTCCCGATTTTTGTTTAATACTATGTTTAACACCTTTCACCGATTTATTATTAAAATTTTATTTGCGATAAATTTACGCACATTTTTATATATTTAATTTAAAACATTAATAAATTATCAAACTTTGAGGGCGTCACACTAACTACTTTACTCACGATTTGGAGTTGGCTGTGATTATTCATGCGCTGAAGGTTTGGAGGCACTATTTGTACAGAGAGAGTTTTTAGATCTTCACGGATCACAAAAGTCTTAAGTATATCACTACTCAGCAGGAGCTAAACTTGAGGTAGAGATGGTGGATTAAGCTATTAAAGGATTATGACTGCACGATTAAGTACCATCTGGGAAGGAAAATATGGTCACCGATGCTTTGAGCAAAAAAGGAAAGAGAATAAGGATTCTGTTACCTACAGAGCAGAGTCCTTATTTGCATTATAAGATCTTAGAGTGTAGTTGGATTTGATTGAGGGACTGATGTTAGCCAATATACGGGTCAGACCTTCTATGAGAGAGTTGATAGCAGAGCGGTAGAAGGAAGATGAGCATTTGATGAAACTTAAAAAGAAAGTGTAAAAGAGGAAGGCGACTACAGCTCACAAGTTAGATGATGATGGAATATTGTATTACGAGGGACAGTTGTGCATGCTGGATATAACTGAGCTTAAGGAAAGTTTGATGGTTGAGGCATATTCGCCACCATTGTCAGTACATCCTAGTAGCACCAAGATGTATCGATATATGCAGGATATGTACTGGCGGGTCAACATGAAGAGAGAGATTTTTGAGTTCGTAGTTTGATGTTTGTCTTGCCAGTAATTCAAATAAAAACATCAAGATCCAGCCGAGAAGTTAAGATAGTTTGGGTCATAGTGGACAGATTGACAAAATCAGCACATTTCTTAGCTATTCGATAGGATGACACCTTAGATAAGCTGGCAAGCTTGTATGTTGAGGAGATAGTGAGGTTGTCTGGTGTTCTTATATCGATAGTGTTAGATCAGGATACACGGTTTACATCGTAATTTTGAAGGAGTTTGCAGGATGCAATGGGCACCAGGTTGTGATTTAGTATCAAATACTATTCAGACAGTGGTGGACATGATGAGTGCTTATGTGCTACAGTTCGGGGGCAACTAGGATGATCATTTACCATTGATAGAGTTCGCCTACAACAACATTTGTCACTCGAGCATTGGTATGGCCCCATACCTTATATAGGAGGCAGTGCCGGGGTCCAGCCTATTGGGATGTTGAGGGCCTGTGATAGATTGAAGAACTGGAGCTAGTCCAGCAAACCCTCGAGAAAGTAAATGTGGTGAAGAGATGTATACAGATAGCTCAAGATTGCCAGAAGAATTACTTCAATTGGCAGCATGGGAGATAGAGTATGAGGTCAGAGATAGAGTTTTCCTCAGGGTTTTGCCATGGAGAGGCATGATCAGATTTGGGCAAAGAGGAAATTTGAGTAAGAGGTATGTGGGTCCATAAGAGATTATAGAGAGGGTCGGACCACTAGCCTACCAACTCCAGTTGCTAGAGGATTTGTTCTGAATGCATAATATGGTCCATGTATCTAGGTTGAGGAGGTACTGGTTAGACCCAAGTCACGTTCTTAGGGCACTAGAATTAGATATTACGGAGGATCTGACCTATATGGAGGAGCCGATAGAGATATTAGACTGACATGTTTGACAGTTGCATAATCGGGAGATTCCTATGGTAAAGGTGAAGTGGAGTTTTTACTCGCCTAAGGAGGCTACCTGGGAGGTGGAGAGTGATATGTGAGAGCAGTACCTGCACTGGTTTCCAGAGGCTTGAGGTGATTTGAGCTATGCCTTAAGTCTTTTTGGTTGTTTTTAAAGTTTAATTGTTTTGAGTTCAGAAGTATTAAGCTCGAGTTGTTATCAAAACTAGCTTGTTCAAATTTTAGGGAAGAAAGTTCATAAGGGGAGAGCTATAACACCCTGAAAATAGTTAGAATTAACATTTATGGAGAATAGGATTAAAACAGGATTAGATTGTCAAATGGGCTAAATTGCAGTAAACAACAGATGAGCATGGGCGTGGCTCAGTTGTGTCATGGGGCATGTCCATGCCTGCTGGAAATGATCAACACGATGGGTAGCACGAGGTGTGCTTGGATTGAGACAAGAACGCAACATACGACCTCCAGTACGGATCTTGACAAGGGGTATGCCCAATGTTTAAACAAAACACAAAATGCGTGAAATGTTTCCTTTACGACCAAACAGTCGAGAAAACACCCAAAAACACTTAGAATACCTTAGATTTCTGATTCAAAGTGAGGGTAGAAGAAAGCAAAGGAGTCTCTTTGCAATTTTGTGAATCAAAACACTAAGGTAAAGTTCTAAACTTTTTCTGAGTAAAACTCTGAGTTAGGGTTGGGTGATTTTAGGAAATTGTTTAGGAAATGATGAATTATGTGTTTAAATGATGAGGGTTAGGTGGAATGGAGTGAATGAGAACAATGTGGATGGTTTTCTAAGGTTAATTCAGAAAATGTATGATAATATGATATTAGGATTTGGGATTAAGAGGAAGATTTTAGGATTTTGATTAATCAACGGTTATAATTGTGTAATTGAGATGTGGAATGTTTTATTTACATGATTTTATGCTAATTATATTATAGGAGGTGAATTGCAAAACTCAGATCAGAGTTGAGCCACGAGCCCAACTTTGTAGATTTTGAGGTAAGTACCATTTACACTTGCCATTGTATGTCTTG
Source organism: Breynia disticha f. nivosa (assembly GCA_948193385.1). Taxonomy (NCBI): domain Eukaryota; kingdom Viridiplantae; phylum Streptophyta; class Magnoliopsida; order Malpighiales; family Phyllanthaceae; genus Breynia; species Breynia disticha. The sequence goes on from CANYCX012847659.1 coordinate 3,538, forward strand.
CATCTGTATGGTAAATATATGTGATAAATTGCTACATTTCTTTGAAAATGGTAGTAGCACATGAGTCTGTAAAGGACTTGTTCGAGTTGATTGTAAGCTTGTATGAATGCTTTGAAATGATGTGATTTTGTTTGAAATGTATGGTATGATTGAGAGCGGTAAGTACGTTATATAATGCCATACATTTACTTTGATATTTGTGCTAATGAATTGATAATGGTATGTGGAATGGATATGCAAATGTGATAGTGTGAATGCAAGTATAACATATGTGAATTTATGGTTGTGAGGTTCTGTTATGGTTGTGATTTGGCAATGATAAAGATGAAATGTGACTTTTTGTGAAATACTTGCTTATGAAGCTTACAAAGATGGAAATATAATACATGTGACGTGACATTGAATTGAGATTTGATGGCCATAATGAATAGCATATGATTCATTTATTGCAAAAGCATAGTGTGTGACATGTGACCATAAAGATTCTGAGCGAAAGCTCGATGCAAGACTGGGTCTGAGGATATTCCAAGTGAGAGCTTAATGTCAGGCTGGGCCTGAGGTAAATTTCAACTCGATGTCGGCTGGGTTGAGGATAGTCTAGGCAAGAGCTCGATGTCAGGCTGGGCCTGAGGAAAAAGGAAGACCCCGGGGCATGCATTGTATGTGATTTGCATTGGCATTTCACAACGAATTCATTCTTACATTGTGTTGCATCTTGTATGATGGATATGGAAGAATGATGCCATGGAATTGTATATATATGTATGTGTATGGGAAAGTTGCTATGAAATGTTATATGGGTATGATTAGGAGATGAATGGTGAAGTTGAAAATGATGTTAATAGAGTGCTTATGATGTGTTTTTATGATTGGGAATATAAAGGAATAAGGTTGGATACTGATTGAATAATTATGGTGTTGATTTGTTTAAAGTTGATTATGAATAGTTAAAGTCCGTAGGTCAACACGGTAGGCGTGCTGATGGGCACGACCTCATGCCAGACCACTGAATATGTATGTTCTCAGTAGGACCTCGTGCCAAGTGACATGTGGATCGTGCTGAGCTTCAGTTTTCATTCCAGTGTGTTAGCACGACGCCCGTGCTGGTCAGCACGAGCTCTGCCAAACAATTATTTTTTCTGTGAAAAGCACGAGGGTCGTGCTCATGGGCACACCATGCTTCCTATATATTTTACTAATTGAAATTGAACAAATTAAAGAACAGTAATGATAGAGGTTAAATAGGGATGATTTCTCTATCGAATAATGTATATAAAACTTAATAAAGAACGAGTACTTACTCATTAACTACTTTGGTAAGTGTGTTAAAAGCACTTTTGAGTAATTAAATTATTCACGTGTTTTTTGGTTGTGGTGAATGTGTAGAGAGTTGGTATTTCAGCATGACTCTTATTTTTTATGGATACTAGAAGTGCGATACATCTCTGAGGTTTTGGCTCCTAGTGATTTTGATTCTTACACCTTTTGTATTTTGTAGATACTATACATACATTCGTATAGAAAGAGGATTTACATGCATTGTTGTGAAACCCTTTTACCATAGCTTTTGCATCTTGATAGCTGATTTTGTATTTGGCCTGACATTGGCTAGGGGTTTGAATGCATGTTCATCTTCCATTTCTTATATTAAATGATTTGTTAAACTAGTTTTAAAAAAAATGGTTGCAATTTTCCTTACTTTTTTCTCATTTAATTGGAAAAAAGGCTTTTAAATTCAGGCGTGACAGTATTTGGAGAGTGATCACTATTTGCAATGTCAAATATTTGTCCTTAGACCGAAAATCACTATGTCTTTTATTTTGATTTCTAGTGTATTTTGACATACGCCAAACGTGATCATAAAAATTTGGCAAGGATGGGTATGGTTTGGTATGCTAAGGATTACAGGTGAAAGCATGAGTGAAGTGAAGAGATTGACCCTCTCATTAAAATGATAGAAGATATCACTGGTCGCTTAATAGGCAAGAATGGGAAGAGTGTGGCCGCACTCGAATAAAATGATTAGGTTATTCATTCGAACTTATCAATTTTGTCAAAGAGATCAAGAAAGTGATTTAGCACTAAATAAGGGTGTTTAGGGCATAATTTATTCAAATCATGATATTGGAGGTCAAGGGAAGAATTTGAATTTAGTAGGGTTGTTGACTCTACTCGTCAGCTATTTAATTTTGGATGGTCATAGTGTCTTACTAGAACCCACTTACGATTTATGAATTATTAAATTTATTGTCATTATTAAATAGTCCAACAGATCAAACGCAGACAACGAGAAACTGAAAAGGGTATTCTTGGAATTTCACCTTAGGATAAAATTTGGCTATCAGGTCAGATTGGGCATTTGGGCCAATTTTGGTAATTGGGCCTAAATTGGATAAAAGCATAAATTTGGTAACTCTCACATGCATTTAATACAAAGATTATTCATGTGAATATGATGTCTTAAATTAAGACATAACAAACAGAAAAGTGGAGAAATAAAAGGAGACATTATCTTATTTTTGATAAGATAAAGAGGAGAGTTAAAAGGAGAAAAAATTTCCTATTTTTTCTCAACAAAAGAGGGAAACCTAATGGAGAGATAAGAGGAAGATTTTCTTTTTTAAATAAATCATAATCCTAATTGATTTAAGATTCTTGGTTCAGTCTTTTTAAAAGAAAGAGTTTTTATTTCATAAAACCCTACTCAAAGAGTAGCTGTCCTCTCTCTTCCTCTCCATAGTCGCGACCTCTCCTTAAATAATCAAGAAATTGATTCTTTCATTATTTTCAAGAAGACGCAAGTTCGAGGGGATGATCATAGGTGTTGATGAATGTAGTACCTCCCATTCCGCGAGATTTTCATCCGACTGACAAGAAAGAGGTGAACCAAAATTCCTTGTGCTAGTACACATGTTCTGTTGAACTGTGTGTTAATTTTGTAAAGGGACTACACGTGTGGTTCTTTGAAAGTATCTTGAAGGTAGTCTCAGAGTATTTTGAGGTTGCAGTTACGTATTTAAGACCATACATATTCGGCCAAGGCAAGAAACAAGGTAAAGATTCTTTCTTTTTCATAAAGATCTTATCTTTATTAACTAGTTCTGATCTTTAGGCCATTATAATGTTAATTCCAATTTTTGGTGCAAATCTTGGGTGGTTTTTCTTGATTTTCTTGGTTTGTTTCCTCTGCCTTAATAACTTAGAAGTCCAAAAGACCAAACAGAGTTGATTATTGCTTTTAAGGTTTTAAATGATGATTGTGATAAATTGATCAAAGAAAACAAGTTGTTTAAAACTAAGAATAGGTTGCTTAAACATGAGAATGAAGAATTACTTAAAACCTTATGTAAAACTAGTGATCATACTCAATACTTACTTGAATGTGAGAAATTGAAATCATAACTTGATAAGGCTAGAGAAGAGTGTAATATGCTCATTAGCAAATACACAAATGGGAATGATAAATTTGAGAAAATGTTGAAAATACAACGATACACACTATCTAGATGTGGGCTAGGTTATGAATTAGAAAAAGAATAACCTTTGTTAAACTCAATTATCAAACTTGGTAGTGGGATGAAGTTTTAATGATTTCATATTTGATTTTGTGTATATGTTATTGTTTAATCATCACGTGTGTTCGATTGTTATGTTAGGTTGTTGTTAAATGATTATGAGTTAGATTCTCATTACAAGTATTTAGTTGATGATTTATGTTATGATTGATTGATGTGTTTTGAAGTTTAAATAATGTGCATGTATGTGTGCAATGAATGATTAGATGATAACGCATGTGGATGATATGTGGATAAATTTTTGCATGCTTATGTTAAAAAATGCATGATAAGTGCATATAAAACCAGTTTGATAATGAGGATTAATGATGCTTAAGAATGAATAGTGCATGTAAATAGACATTAAGTGGATGTTTTGTGATTTGTATTGGTAAGTTTAAAAATGAAAACATAATGAGTCTGATACTGGTAGAAAATAGAAAACATTACTAGTCTTTAACGTGACTTAGATTAAAACATAATGTATTTATAGTGACAGTAACTCACGTTATTCATTATTTGGAAAATTCACGTTTGTGACATGATTAATGAGATTGAAGGTTAGTAGAACGCACGTTAGCATGCACAAATAATGAATATATATTCCATTGAAAATGTTATTTTGATTAATGAATTAAAACATAATTTGCTTGATTTGTTTCAACTCTATGACATGGATTTTGATGTGAAATTTAAATACATATTGCATATCTAAAAGGTTAATAAAATAGACTTTATAACATTAAGGCATGATTATGTATTGTTTATAAAGGACGTAGCCAACAACTTGTTTGAGTTATCAAACATATATATATATTGATATTATTGTTTTTGATTCTACTAAACTTTGTTGGTTCAAAGAGTTTGATGAATTAATGCAAGGTGAACTTGAGTTGAGCATAGTAAGAGAAATAAAGCTCTTCCTTGGACTACAAATAACAACTAGACAAAGGACTCTCATATCAACGGAATACTCTAAGGAACTACTCAAACAGGTTTAAGATGGAAAGAAGTAAATTGAAAAAACACCTTTGACATCAAATCTCAAACTTAAAGAACATGAGAATGAGGTAAAAGTAGATCAAAAGCATAATAAAAGTATGATTGATTAAATTTTATATTTAACTATCCCTGGACTAAACGTAATGTTTGCTACTTGCTTATATGATAGATATTGATCATCTTTGGAAATGCCATTAGATATAGATTTATGTTTCACGATATAATCTTGAGCTTCATTATATGCAAAATTTGAGTTTGGAACTCTATCTTGTTGATTGTGTTTAAAATCCTCAACATCATATGCATTCCATGGATTATGTGTTATCATTGATGTTACATGTGTCATTTACTTGGATATCAGATGGAACATCTTTAACTACGGTGTTATAATGTTTGATCTTGAATGATATGTTATATAATGACTATGTTACTTGAGTTGCACATCATGCTTATGTATTTGATTTTTATATCATAGTTATTAAAATAGAAGGAGAGAACTCATAAAATGAAATTGACATTTGTGCTAGTACTTTAGAATGGAGTATAGACATGAGGGGTAGACATAGTCTCAAGCAACATAATAAACATCTAAACAAGCATTCTTTTATACATCTCTTGATTAGTATGATTTGTTTATGTTAATTTTGACTACTTACATGGACATCTTTTCACTTGATTTGTAGCAATTATGATATGATATCTCATGTACATCTTATGTTTGTTATGTTCATGACTTGGTTCTAGTCCTTTTTTACTGCTTGTCTTATATGCATCTTGATCATGATACTATGGATGCTTCACACTTGGAAACTTTAGAGTTTGATCTTGGTTTATAGGTTTTCTATGAATAAATTAAATTTTGAACTTTAATTGTATGTAAAATTAGAATTGGAAGTTCTTACCCTTTGATTGTGTGTAATACTATATCTCCTAATGTATTTCATGTCATGCGTAATGTCTTGAGATTTTTCTATGGTTTGTTGGGAGCAAAATGGGGGAGTCGTATAACTAAAGGAGATAAATAAAAACGTGATTGAGCTAATTGACACATGTTGAAAAACTAAGGGAGAGAAATTTTCAAGTAATTTTGCATTAAGAAAGTACAAAAGATAATATGCAAATTGATAAACATATTAAATAGAGAATCACACAGGAGAAAGAAATTGAGTCATTGATTGACATCTTTCTTGTGCATATCATAGTTCTTATCTTGTGGTTGCATTGTGCTTAGTATCTTATTCCTTAACAAATATAATTTGAACATTTGTGAATTTTATGATTGTGCTTTTGTGTTTTGATGTTGATATTAATTCTTCTACTCCTGTTTTATTAACTTTTCTCTTTTTTTTAAGATTCCATGCACATATCTCTACATCTTCACTTTTGATTAGTTTGATTTGTCAGATTAAGAAAGATGGAGATAAATGAAACAATTAAGGGAGAACAATGCATACAGGAAATTAAAAATGAGGAGAGATTAATGAAATAAAACTAAGACATACAGAGGGAGATTGAATATCATGTATATGTTTTGAGAACTTTTGATCTTTTTGATCTTTAGTACTTTATATGTTTTCCCACCTTGTTGTTTATGAACATTGATGACATTTGATACTCAATACTGCTCTACTATTCTTTTTGTCTTATCATAGTTCTCCTTATATTATCCTTCTATCTGTACACTATTGAAATTAATTATTGATGAAAGGGAGATATAATGTTAGCTTAAGGGGGAGCTACACTCCTTTTTGACAAATGACAAATAGGAGGAGAGATAACTGGAAAGAGATAAGAGAGAATTGATCAATAGGAAAGGTGTCATCTTTGATTGCTCATTCTTTACTTAATTCCTCGTTGCATTCAATCTTTGAATTATTCTTTTTGTTCATTGATAAAGATGGGGAATAGTATTAGTATGTATGAAATTGCATTTGACTTGATTTTTGGATTCTCTTGAGATTGCATTTGATCCTAGATTTTGCAATGATAAAAAGGCGACCAAAACTTAAGAAGACATAAATAATAGGATTTGATGATTGATAAAAAAGAGGACTAGTGTGCATCAATATATGACGTGCTTTTTCTTTGACTCTCTTGACATTGCATTCGCTTTTAGGATAATGATAAAAAGGGGTAGTAAAATGCATGAGAATTGGTTATTTTTATTGAACTAACATCTTAGACAAGGCTTGAAAACCTTGATCATGTGCTTCTTTTGTTGTTCTTTAAATGATGTTTATCAATTTCATACTTGTTTTATCATTATCTGTGACCCCCGAATTTAAATACCACTCACGTATACTTCCCTCCTGCAAGTGATACTTAAATCCAGAAATCAAATTTTTGTTTTATAATTTTATTTACAAATAATAGCAAGCAATAAAAGTTGAAGGACATAAATCAAATCTGATTTTTAAACCACAATACATATATATATTTACAAAAATTTACAAACAGTTTTCCAAGTTAGAAAAGAAACAGAAATCCTGATGATTTCTGTTTTCAGTGATAACCCAGCAAAATACATTTAATAATATGCATCTGTCATGTACATCTACTGGAAAATCCAATCCTAATCCAGGGAGAGTTCTGCACACCTCGGGTCGTATCTAACAGCTTCAAAATTTGTGCGCAGAACACTTCTCGCCCAAAAAACGATCTCACAGTCCTGCCGAGCGTTGCAGGCAATAAATTGCATGAGTTTTAAAACTCAGTAAGCGACATAACCAAAATGGTCAACTCACAAACACTCGTATATTTAGCCATAATATTATTAAATTGATTTACCACGC
>CANYCX012849984.1:0-10602 GCA_948193385.1 Breynia disticha f. nivosa
AAAAAACACACCATTTTCTTTTTGGCGAAACTACATCATTTTGGCTATGAGAGAAAGTAGAGAATTATGTAAAAGCATTGTTAAAACAGAAGTTGAGAATTGACAGATGATAGGGTCCCTAATAGAATGAAGTGCACGATTGTCAAGTAATAGAAACGAAGAAATATGGTTCCCTAAATCCCATACCAAGTGTTGTATTGGTGCCAAATTATGACTTTTAAGAGGAGACTTTAACTGAACTTTTAGTAAGAGCACTGAAATAGAAAATTCATCAGATATTAATTTTGAATTATTCGATGTGGTAAAAATAAATTTGAATATTTGACTTTTTAACAAAAAGAAGTTTAATTTTACTATATAATTAAGTAAAATAAGAATGGTTCTTATTGACGACAATACTCATAGTATAATTCACCTTCAATCTCTTCAATTGTGTCATCTCTTTGCCCGATATGCTACATTCTATATGTCCAATGTGTAGTTTCGAAATGAAGACATAGCTGGTTGTGTTAAGTTTCTGTAAAGCCAACATTCATTACAACTAAAATACTCTTTTAAGTTGTGATAAATGACCTACTTAAAATAGGTTAATGTTCTATATATGTTTCAACATTTTAACCCTATATGTTTTAAAACAGAATTGCCATTCGAAAAATGTGACAGGAACAACCGGTAAAAAATCATGATCATAGCGAAATATGGAATATTGAGAAGAAGCTGTAAATCTGCTTAATTGAGTTTGTCTCGCATTCATGTTAACTTTGTCGGGATGAGAATTCTTTAAGTGCCGTGTAAAAATCTCATAGTCACCCATGCTTGAATGTACGAAGTAAGTTTGGATTATTTTTTTACTTTCTTTTCTAAAATGACATTTAAAAATACCGGAATGCAGCTCTAGAAATATTTATTTCTCCCCTCATTTTTCATTTCCTTGAGGGTGGGAAAAATTTTGCCCACTATGACTTCTTTCGAAAGTATTTTATTCATTCGACATTCTTTAAAAATAAAAATAATTTTAAAAATTCTAAGATAATAAAAATAATAATTTTAAAAATATAAAATTTTAAGAAAAATAAAATTAAGTTTTGTGTGAGTGCAAAAGAATAATTATGAGAGAGAATTAAGAGATAAATAAGAACATGAGAGCTATTTATAGAATTAGAAAAATTGAAAAAATAAACAATTATGCCCATTTTAATGTTGGGACGGCCGGTTCCAGCAGTTCACAAACCGTGTAAACTGACTGTTCAGAACTATACGTTTGCGTGTTTATGAACCCTTAAACTAGAACCGAAATTGGTATATACCTACTCTGGTTCGATTCCAAACCGAATCGACAGTTTCGGTTCAAAATTTACACCTCTAAAATTAGTGGAAAAAGAAATGTCCATTTCTTACAATGGCAACTCATTCATATAAATATATATTGCAATTTATGGCTTTTTTTTATCTGATCATTGTCTTTAAAGAATCATTATATTTTATAGCAATCGACATTTATTAGTTGCTAATAATAGGGTAAAAATCTTGGGATAATTACATGCAGACACACTTTTCATATATGTTATATATTTTTATCTTCTATTTTTTAAATCTACTAACTTTTTATAATTCTTCTCATGCTCATTCACAAATACACCTACTAACCACTCAAATAACTTTCAAATTTGTTAAAATTAAATTGTTTTTATTAAGCCTAATATTCATGTAAAAATCTCAAAAATCTTTGCCATTTTTATGTAATAATTGTAATAATTTTTTCGTTTTTAATAAATAATTTATCAGTCTCTGAAGTGTTGAAATTATTACTGACGCTAATCCTTCTGTTAAGTTAAGTTTAACGAAAAGGTTGAAATGTTATTTATGTATTGATAAGGGATTGGTAATTAAATTAAGCGGAAGAATTAGAGGAACCGATAAATTAGCGAAAGTATTACATGGAAGACTGAGAAATCATTTATTTCTTGTCTCTGCTACATATGTCCTTAATTCGTTAACTTAATTAAGCAGAATGATTAACGACAGTAATATCATTATCTCAAAGACTAATAAATTATTTATTAAAAATTAAAGGACTGAAAAATTATTAAGCGACTACTGATGAAAGACAGATTTTTTTACCGTTAATAGTACTTTATTGAACCATAATTAGTAGTTATATAAGCACGCGATTACTAAGGGATTGTTTACATGTTCTGGCTGAGAATAAATTAGACTAGGAAATAAACATTAAAGTACTTAATATAATTAAACAAAAATTTTGGTATTTGAAAATTTTAATTAAAAAAAGTACAATAAAGATCATAATAATAAATATGTTTGAAAAATAAACTATTTTTTTTTCTTAAATCCTTTTAACCTTCAATGCAAGAGATAACAAGAGCAAGCTACTATTTTCTTTAACCTCTCTTTTCCCTTTTAAAATAACTAATAAACAAAAATTTATATTATTTTATAAATTTAAAAATAAATTACTAGAATTAAAATTTTATATAATATTTGTTTTAACTAAATTAATATTAAATTGATTTTAAATTAAAAAATAAATATGCTTTGAAAAACTATAATTTATAAAAATAAATATTATATTTAAAAATATTATCTATTTTTATAAAGTTTTAGATGAAAAAATATTTTTCAACGAAAAATTTGGTATCAAAATGAGCTTTTGAACATTGCCAGAACCTAAAATTATTTTTGTAAAAAAAATTAATTGTTGTAATTTTTTTAAATATCATGTATGCAGACTAAATGACAAAAAAAAATATTGTGAAAAGAGACTAGAGCTATAAATAAACTCACATTTGGTGTGCATTAGGAAGTCTTGTGTGTTGTGTGTAAAGAATGTATCTCACATTAGATAAATACAAGAATGTTTCGTTTATAATAATATGTGTTATTAGCCATATACAAGTCAATTGATTTTGTATTGAAGATTCCACAATCTGTATCGTATATAAACTCATACATGTGCGTACGCACATACCCATGAACTTTTTGGCAAAATAAGGTTTCCAACTTCATGGTGCTGATTTTGTTGATAAACATGATCCACATAAACTATGATGAATAAGAAGAAGACTTCTGATTGGTGAACAAGTTGAGTTCCATGAGATATACGAATTGATATGCCCAAATTGAGTTACAAATCAGAGCTCAGGCAGTGTTATTTAGACTGTAAACAATGTCAATTCATTGTGCAGACCAATACTACAGAAATTTGTAAACAACTTCTTCCTCCAATAGACCAAATTTTCATTCTTTGTTGGCACTCAGATTCTTTTTCCAAACATGATATTTTCATTTGGCTATCGTTGCACCAGAGGACACCCACTAAGATATTCCTGAATCCTCGAATATTTTGCCAAACGATGACCCATCTTGATGTATTTTGTTGCTTCAAAATATCATAATTAATACCATTTATTCCTAAGCTACTCTTATGTTGCTTCAATTTGGCTTACTGTGATAAGAAACTTTGATTTAACATGACAAAAAATCCAACACTAGCTCTATGAAGTATACAAGGAACGAATCATATTTGATGGAGAACACAAAAGCATCATGAGGATATATCATCTTTAGAGTTTTCACATTTCTAGGGTTAGCTTTATATCACTGTTCTCATATTATTTTTATTTGGAATTAAATTTTTTGTATTTAAACTTGTTTTTTCCTATCTCTTTACTTAGGAAATTTTTATTTTGAGAGTAAATATTCTTGTTTACTTAGGAAATTTAGTGGAAAAAATATTTAGTTGACTGAATCCTTAATGAAGATTTTTATTATTTAAAAAAGAGTATAAATAATTTTTTTAAAAATTGTCAAATATTATTTATTTCTCTTCTGGTAGAGAAACTACATAAAGCAATCAGTGAAGAAAAGGAATCGATCAATATCTTGTAGGAATAGAAGAGAGAAACAAACCTTAAATTTTCAGTTGCAAAAAAATGCAGGGAATTGACTAATGAAGTTGTTCTGTTCACAAAATTGCAGCATGAAAATGTTTTAATTCAATGGTCTTAATTAATTAAATACGCAGTATTTTAGAGATTTAAGGTTTCAGAAATATCACTAATATTCTATTTTATTTTTTATTTATGATTATGATTTATATGCATATACTTTAAATTAAAAAAGTGTATATTTCAAGCTTCTGCATATATATATAAAGTAAACTAACAGGAGTGTAAGTTTCAACTTTCAAGCTGTTATAATAAACTTCCAGTTTCGAATGAAAACAAATAAACTGCATATATTTGCAGAGAGAAAGGAAGGAAAAGAAGAAAAATGGAGGAATGATGTGTTGGTTAAGGGAATGATTCGGTCACCACTTTTGAAAACAACCATACAAGACAATCCTAAAACCAGTGACTGAGATATATGAAGAAACATACACAGTTGTTTGTTTAGTTTTTTAGTGAAAAAAGTGAGCTTATTTTATGATTTTGCTTGGAACATTTGGACCCCATTTCCCTCTTTTTTTCTTTCATGAACTGTTTCAGTTGTTCAATCTCTCTTTCTAAACGATTTCTGTCGTACTGTTTAACATAAGTAATTGATTAATGCTTCATTCTTCACTGCTGCTCATTCCTCATATGCAACTACAATACTAATGCCACTTAAGCAGAATTTTTCAGGAATTTTATTTTTTTAGTTTTATTTTTTGAGAATTATTTTTTAAGGGTATGATAAATGTGGTTCATTTTAAATTATACTTTCTATTAAATGAATAATATTTGTTAATTTTTTATAAATTATATTAATATTTACATAATTATCCTTACTAATAACCAATTAAATACGTTATGAGATAAATTTAGGAATAAAATATTAAAAATAGTTCAATTTTTTTAAGAAAGTTTAAATTACCTTAATTTTACTTGGTAAGTAACTTGTCACGAATAAAAAAAGTAAAATATTTAAATTTAGAAAATTAAATAACAAGACAATTTTATCTACTTCTCAAGAAATTCAACTTCTCCTCTACACTTATATCAAAATCCTAAGCTTCAATTCACTTTAGCTTTTGCTATATTGGAAAAAAGAATTAGGGAATTTTAAAAGCAAATCAATGATAAATCGATCAAACATCGACACAAAGAAGCAAAATATCAACCACGATTTGATTCAAATATAATACATAATTATACACACACTATATACCATAACTAAGAAATATATATAACAATAAATTTTCAATAGAGAAAGCCATAATTTGTCTTTTTAAAGAGTACTGATCATAAGTAATTAATTCCCCCTAAACTCACTTTACCACCAGACAATTCTACGAACTCATCTGTTGTTTCTTCCTTTCTGTGGTTGATTTAGCTATTATTTTATATATTGTACAAATATATATTGTGTAAAAGGAAACACAGATCATATACCTTATCAAGCTGCGAAGAAATCTGCAATACATCTCATAACTTCTACTTGTGTGTTAAGACACTTTATGTAATGTGCAGCTTCCTCCAATAAGCTACAGAAGTCCATAGATTCACCACCAGGCACTAGCTTTCTCAGATCATCTTCTTGATCGAAACCCATTTCCTTGTTTCTCACAATTTTCTTCTTTGAATAGTTTCTCTTCTTCGTTCTTACATCTCCATTTTTTATTGATAACTTCCTCACTAAACCATGTCGCCTCGCCTTTCTTGCCTGGTTTCTCATCCTGTAAATCATGGCTCTGCTCCATGCTCTTCTCGATCCAACCGCTAAAGCTAGGGATTTATATGCAGCAGTTCTGACTTTGTAAAACTTCTGAAACTTCTCTTTTGGAGTAGTACAACATGCCAGTGAAGAATCAGAAACTCCAGGGTTTTTTCGCCTATTTATCTTGAAAAAAGCCCTAAGGAATTCTTTAGTGAACTTGGATTTAATCGAAGTAGGGTTCGAAGCAAAGTTTCGAGGATTCATGGAGTGAAATGATGGAAACTTTGTAATGAAATTAGGGTTTCTGGGTTAGAGATAAAGATTTAGTTTTCTGACACAAAGGGGTCCTCTTGCTCAGAAAACAAAAAATAAGATAGACACAAAAGGAAGTTCAGTGAGAAAGAAAGAGTTCTCTATCTTAATTGGCTTAATTCTCTGACACTAGAATCTGCCATATATCATATTACCAACCATATAAAATAGGAAGACATAAATGTGGTCAGGGGAATTTTTGGAGGAAAACATGTGAAGAATGAAAACTTTTTGTACAAATAAAGAAATATATAACAATTAATGGTAACGACCACTTTAAATTTGAGAAATATAAGTTTTTTCAAAAGAGTATCGGATATTTACTAGTTTAATTTTGGAAAGTTTTCACGTAAGGTATAGAAGTATGATAGTGCTTTTAACCATTCTTTAATTAACATGATTTGATAGTTTGATATAAGAAAAAACATACGGCAATGAATGCGTTATTATAAAAAAATCACGATAAAAGAAAACAACTAAACTAATAGACGCGACAAGAGAGCGATCGACTCTCTCACTCTTTTGTTTTATGCGACCGACATAAAGTGCATAAAATTCTTCAAAAATTATAAGTACACGAAATTTGAGCGTCGGAGTGCGCCCGAGAGACGAACCCCGACTTTTGATCGTATTTTATTTTGCAGAATTTACAAATTTAGTGCTGAGACGTGGTTGGTGACAACAACAGTTCGACTAAAAGAAAGGGTTAAATGAAATGAATAAGGAACATGAAAATGGAAGGGAAAAAGAAGAGAAAAGAGATTGAAAATAAGAGGTGTAAAGAAGAAGGGAGAGAGGTGGGGGGAATCAAAGTGTGATAATAATGATGATTATAATTTTTTTTGTTATAAAATTTTAGGTAAGGAATTGAGCTAGCTCACGAACAAAGTGTAGGGAGCGTGAAGTATGACGAATCAGCAGGTCTAAGCATGTATGTCTCTCTTAGCGCCATTACAGAGTTAGGGATCAAACTCCACATTCTTAGTGTGCTGGTTGTCTCTTTTTACCGCTGAATCCACAAATAAAGGATAATAATAATTAGAATTGAATTATATAGCTCATTCATATTTCATTTTCGGGTTGGGGTTTTTTGAGATGAAAAAAGTGAGTTGGTGTGGGGCTATGATATGCCCAACCACCATATGATCGCACATGCTTCCTTTTTCCCACTTGGAAACTTTGTGGGTCCTTATTCTTCCATTTTGTTTTCTTCCTCCTTTCACAATTAGGATTACTAACAAATGGGCCAACTACTCGAATTCAAATTTTAATAAAAGTGTGTTCTAATTTAGTTTGTTTACAATTGAGTCTATTCGCGAATAAAATATTAAATTCAAATAGTTAAATAAGCCGAGTTTGAATGAGATGATACTCTATCCGAAAACTCACGAACATATTCGTTTAACAATCGTGATAAACTCGATTAGATATTTTATTTTTTGCATTAATACGTAGTTTCATAGTCTCCATGTATTTTAAATAGATATATAATTTATTTTAAAAATTCCGTATTAAAATAAAATTATATTTTAAATAAAATATATAACATATTATAATTAATTATACTATATATAATAATTAAAAATAATTAAATTTTCAATACATAAAAAAAAATTAATCAATATCTTAATTTTTATTTTCACATCAAATAAAATTTTATTTTAATTTTATTTAGTCAAATTTAAAAAATTCATGAAAAAATTTGTTGACTCGAGAACTTTAACAAGGTTATTCGTGAACAAAATTTTAATTTTGATACAAAATTCGTCACGAGATCGAATTGGACGAAATTAATGGTAACACTGATGGGATTAGCGGTCTTAATAGACAATGAATGATGATGCAAACTACATAATAGAAGTGGTAGATATGGTGAAGTGGGCATGATATATGTTTTTTTAGTTTGAATTCCCGGTATCTCCAATATATTGGCCGAAACTAATCTGAGTTCGGAGCGAGAGGCACGACTCCTCCCTCACGGGACGGCTCTCTTCGGACTCGAACCTGGGTTCAAGCTTTTATGGGAGGATTGGATTGTCAGTCCAACCAGCATCTCGTAGGTATGATATATGTGAGAATGATGAAGGACACTATAGGGTTTCCTTCGTGATGGGCAAAATCCATTTTCAATAGACATGACAGATTCCCACGATGGTTCGTTGAGTTAAGATGAGCCATACATATATTTTTGTTCGTGCTAAGTTGTTTCACAAATATAGTTTCCAGACTTGAAAGAGAAATTGCATATGCTTTAATGCATGCAATTATCTTAAGTAGTTGAAGGTATACGTCTACTTCATTATATTGTAGAGTTTGAATAATAAATAATTTAAAACATATATATATATATATATAATTAAGAAAAATAAACAACTAGAAAGAACAAAGACATGCACGCACTTTTTTACTTGAAATTATAGAAATATTAATTTAGGCTAACTAACTAATTAAGAAAAAACGCACATGAAGCAATATCTGTAGTAATAATTAATATCTTCAGCTGGTTTCTGTGGTGAATTATATATATGTTGACGCCTTCATGTTTTCCCACTAACAGTGTGTTTGGACGGAGTGTACGTAAAGGTAATTAATAAAAGTGTAAATAAAGGTAATGACAAAAAAAAGAATAAAAAAGAAAGGAAAAGTATAACCTTTCCTTGAGAGATTAAAAAAAGGAGTATAAATAACGGAACTTAAAATTATTATTTCGATTGTGAAAAAACAAAATAACACGTAACAAATAAATTAAGGATATTATTAAAAAAGGACAATTTAGAGTTTTATAATTTTGATGAGGTTAAAAGTAAAAAAAACTTGTATAAAATATAACTTTATGTCTCTTTCACTCCGATTTGGGGTGTAAGTTTTGGAGAGAAAAAGGATAATACTTATCCTTCTTTACCTTTACTTACTCTTCTTTTTTGGTCCTTTTCATCTTGTCAAATAAGGTTAATTAATTACCTTCTATTACGTGCCCTCCATTCCCCTTCCGTACACTCCATCCAAACACACTCTAAGACTCAAACTTGGAGCACAAATAGGACCATAGAGGTTTTTGGTAAGAAGATCAGCTGGTGAAGTATATGCTCATTCCTTTAGGTTTCAAGTTTAAAATTGATTATCATCAAGAAGCAAACAATAGTGCGACTTGGTTAACAAAACATGGCACTACTTAGTTGATTCAGCATTTTAATGGGTTGGTCGTTTTTTAAAAAAAAAATCATGAAACGTTTAACAATTTTGTACAAAATATCTCATTATTATCAGTAAAACCTTTTATCGTCGACTCAAACATATATTAGTCATGTAAACTAATATTGAATGAGTTCCTTTTTATATAAATGAAAGAATGACCCTGCAAAACGATCCGCACAAACCGGAAAAAAAAGGAGAAAAGCTAATAAGAATGGGAAAATTCTTCTGTGGAAATATGGGTATATGAGATCAGAACATACTTAACAGAGTTACGAAATTAAATAATTTAATATTTATTATTGTAATAGTACTTAAATTCAGGTGTGTTATGTAATTTAAGTCTGTTTTTACTAATCTCACATAATCATGTTTTCACCTAACGAGTTCCATAAAAATAGAGAGGGTAGGCTTCAACGGGAAAGATGAAAGAGAACATGGTAGGTCCAGGGATTGCCCATGATTTGGCATACACTAAAGGTATGGAATTAGACATCTTTAACAAACTCAATAATTATGATTAACGTTTACATAAGCAAAGGCCAATCCCACATGCAATGCATTTGATTCTACTAGCAGCCCCCCACTATTACCTATTCGTATTTCCCATCTCACTCACTCACCAACATTTGTCCTATTCTTCATCACACACACCCCTTTTTCCCTCTTCTAACTCTTCTGCTAATCACACTTCAAGTTCTTTCATTTCTCTCTCAGTTAGGTGCTTTCTTTACTTAAAGTGTTGTAAATGTAATGTTCGTTGTAATTTTTGATGTGGGAAAATTGAAATTGAAATTGAAGTTTGCTTGATTGAGTTTCAAACGTTTTTATCATTATTGAATATCATTCGCTAGTTAAAATTAGTATTTGTAGGAATGTCAAACACTCAAGGTATCAATCTTTTGGTATCTTGTAAAGTGGTTTAGCTCATTTTTAGCCTTGTATATTTTCTAGTTCTTGTAATCTATTAAATCATGCCTAGATAAGTTTGATTCTGAATTTGATATGTATAATGTACTATATATATACAGTTTGTACCCATGAGGTGTTAGTTGGACTGACAATCCAACCCTCTCATGAAAGTGTGAACCCAAGTTCGAGTCCGAAGAGAGTCGCCCCCGTGAGGGAGGAGCCGTATCTCTCGCTCCGAACCCGAATTAATCTCGGCCAATGTGTCCAGAATACAGAGAGGTTGATACCAAAATATATATATATATAGTCTGTTGAGTCTGTAGCAAGTTTGTAAACAAAGTTCCTAATCAAAAAACAAGTTTGGCATAAACAGACTAGTGAGTTTTCATAAACATTTTTATTTTTAATCGAATCAAACTTGAATGCGATTATAAACTAAGTATTAAACTGTGAGTGAAACTTGAGTTTAGAGAGTTTATACCAAATTGAGTTTAAATTTTCTAAATGTTAACTGAAAGGAAAAACAAATAC